>VNJS01017481.1:0-141853 GCA_008042575.1 Drosophila watanabei | reverse complement strand
CCCCCCCCCCCCCCCACAATCGATACAGGAAACAAATTAGTTTCGCCTTAAAAACACAGCAGAGTATCAAAATAAAATTTCAACAGTCGCTTGGCAAGAAATAATACAGCAAAAACAAGTGAAGGTGCCGAGAGCCCCACCTCATGCAAGCTGAAGAAAAATACACTGAAAATATAGGGGAAAGTAAGCCTTTTATTAATATGTGCTAATGTTTATATAGAAATAAAATAATATTTAAATTGATTGTTAGTCGAAGGGTTTTTATATTGTGTCTAATCTTAAACAATACATTCTACAAAATAAGAAACAAATTGGGAAGTTAACATTGAAAATCTTAAATCATTATTATGTATCAGTATTATTTTAAACGCTCTAAAATTCAAAATCTAAAAATTTAGAAAACCATTTCTTATACAAAATAAATGTAATAATAATTTTAATAAATTTTATTCAAAATATTATTTAATTTGAAAAATATTTACACAGGGACAAGCTAGTAATTGACTCTAAAATAGTTTTTTCTCTTTTAAGAAATTAATTTTTATTCATATACATTGATCAGTTTACACAAAAGTAAGTTTATTTTATACTTGTATATATTCTGTAAATTAAAATATAAATGTCAAAAAATAAATAAAAAGAATAAATTGAAATTAATGGCTAGCTTAAATATATATTTTATATTATATTAAATATATATATTATATTTTATATATTTATCTTAAAATAATTAAAACAAAGAAACCTACTAAGCAAGCGCAATATTTTTTAAAATTTTTCCCTGTGCTCAAATAGGAGAGCCCAAGGATCCTAAGTGACATTGTTTGTTGCGGGGCCGCAGGACACGAACAGACACGAGAGCCTAATAATAGCCGCACATAAAATTTTATTAGCACGAGCGTAACAATTCAATTGGGTCATGCTTTATGGCGCCGCAGGGGTGGCGACTGGCGGTTTCCAAAAGGGGCTCCGATCCGGTCCGGTTCGGTTTGGTCTGTTTCGCATAGGCGGATGGGCGTGGCAGGCAGTCGTCGTCGTCGTGGTCGTGGTCTGTGGCCCGCAAGCAAAAAAAGGCCACCTAAAAATGTGGGTCACTCCAAGTGCAGTGTAGGCCCCAAAAGTGGATAAAAAAAAAAAACGGAAAGGATATGTGCGTCCCGGAGCTTACCTTTATCAAAGGATGTCATCGACAAAAAAGCACTTTAAAGTCCTTGAATGCTGCAAGCTGTGGGTTTTCTATATAAATCCCAATTCCATTCAATTAATAAGCTTTCCGCAGGATATTCCACAATCGGACGAGTTTATTAATAAATTTATTTCCAACTATTTTATCAAGTTTATGAAGGTGTCCATCTGTGAATTCCATCACCATGGTTACCTTAGTTTATTAGCAGCTAAAACCCTGCCTTATCCGACTAATTAAATTCCGGAATGGCATATCAACACCCACGTTCGCTCCTCCTACTCCTACTTTTGCCTTTAATTCCATTGAAATCCTTTAACAAATTCCAAGAAAATTGCAATACACTTGCTCGACACTTGATGGGATTATCATTTATTTTTGGTGCTGACATTTCGCCAGCGGCGAAAACTCAATTTGAGGAGAAACTCATTTGTTGCCACGACGAAAGGAGCGCAAAGTTGTTTGAACAAACTCACAGCAATTGTCTTACACTTGGCTTCAATTGGATTTCCGTTATGTTGCTAGCTACCACATGGAGGAGTTTTGGGCCAAAATATTAGCACAGCAAAAATGTAATATGGCTGAGAAATAAAATATAAAATATATATTTCATGGGAAAAAGTTAAATACAATTTTTACAAAAGCAGCAATATATATTTGAGGCTTTTGTTTGTTTTATAAATAAATTAATAAATAATAAAATAGATTACTAATTTAGTAGATAAAAATAAAACATGAAATATATTTTAAATGGAAAAAGCTAAGTAAAATTGTCACAGAAGCAGAAATATATATGCGAGGCTTTTGTTTGTTTCATAAATAAATTAATACATTTAGATAGATAATTAATTATACAGAAAACTAATTAAAAAAGTACAAATACATAAATAAATATAATTAATTTATAAATATATTTAGTACAATTTTGGTATACAAATATATTTCCTGGCAATCGAGACTTGGCTTCTATTGCCTTGCTTTTGATTGTACCTTGGACTTCTGTCTGTGTTCTGTCTGTTCTCTTCTCTATATTCCGCATCCTGGTCTTATCCCTGACGTTCTTCTTCTTTCCTTTATTTTACAGTTACTTGTGTGAAGGACTCTGGCTGTGAGCAAGACGGAGCGAGGGGCTTAGAAAGAGAGGGAGAGAGAGAGACGGGGAAACAATAAGACTGAAGCTGGCAAACCTCTCGCAAAATGCTAAGAAGAAGAAGAAGCGGCTACAACACGCAGCAACAGCAACATCAGCAGCAGCAGCAGCAGCAACAACATAAGCAGCAACTTATAGCAGAAGAAAATCAAAGGTTAATCCAGAGCCGCCCACGCTGCTGTTCGCTGTTAATGTTGCTAATTGTTGGCCAAGCAGTTTACGGTAAGTGCCTTAAGAACATACTATAACTTAACTTTAGTATTTAAACAAAGCAATACTATATGGCAACATTTATAAAATGTACGAGAGTTGTTAACCTTCTGCAAGACAAAGAGTTTTTGATTCCTTGAAATCTTATTATTATTATATTGCCAGGTTTCTTTATTGCTTCTTTATTTTTCTCTCAGTGCATGGCAGTTAGCATCTTCACACATGCCGAGTGTAACTTTTATTGGGTTGAACATGGTCATGGGGACTTGGCCAATGCCCCGTTCTCTGACCTCATTAGACGTTCATTTGTTTGCTTATTTATGCGGACACACACACACACAGTCGAAGAGATACTATATATATGTATATATATATCGGCTATATGTTGGATCATCGTATATATATTTGGCCATATGGCATTTGTGGTCTCTTGTGTTACCAATTTCGCACACACTCACACACACATATCGAATGCATACATTTACGCTACGCTTTTGGCCATAAAAATTGGAATTCGAATGGCCCCAAAATGTATGCTACACAAAGGCACGCACCAAGATGATGTATATGTGTGTGTGTGTTTATTTACACTGAAAAATCATCCCCTAATACAAGAATACATTTTCAGAAACTTAAACTTTTTTAAATTACTATTTGGGTCTTAAAAATTAATAAGATGTTAGCAAATTAAATTACGTAAAGTTGAAAATGCATATTTTTCTCTGTGTATTTCCTTATGCACATACATATAAATTTTTATACGTGCTTCGCTAGAGTTTTGTGTGTTTATGTGTGTGCTCGTTTGTTTGTAATTAATTGACTCTCACATTTTTTCGCATCGAGCATAAAAACAAGTTGCAAACTTTTTGCCCAGACATGGCTTTTCGCGCTGCCCGTTTTTGTTCTTTTTTTCTCTGTGTATTCTGCAGTCAAGGTCGTGTGAAAGAGGTGAGGATTCAGCAGTATTTTTCTGTCCATATCCAGGCAAGCTACTTGAGTCTTAAGGTTTATATCTCTTAACCCAAAATCTTTAAAAACATATTTTTTTCACAGACATCACCAGGCAAAAAGATTTAGTCAAGTATCTTTAGATTTTTAAAAATTTTAAGACCAACAAAAGAAGTTTAATAATAGTTCAGTTACTACAGAAAACGGTAAAATGGAATAAAAAAAGGAATCTTTATATTCAAGTTATGCAAACTTCTTCTCTTTTTTTTATTACGTTTTTCCCTATTTTTGTGTCAGTCAAAAAAACATATTTCTTTTACAAGCATCACCAGGCAACAAGATCTAGTCAAGTATGTCTAATTTCCCTTTTTGTAAATTTTAAAATCAACAAAAGAAGCTTAATAATAGTAACTATGAAAGGAAATAAGATGGAATATAAAGGAAGTAGACTTTAATTTAATACAATTTTCGTGCTGCAAGGATATGCAAACTTCGGCTTGCTATTGATCTTTTTTCCTTTATTACGTTTTTCCCTATTTTTGTGGCAGCCAACAAAGTTGGCCAACACACACAGAATTCCCCTCTATATATTTTGTTTACATGTACCTGCATAAGTACTTGCCCACATTAATCGTTGCCATCGAGCCTATTTGTCGAGTTTCGTTTACTTAATCCGCAGAATGTTTCAATATTTATCTCTGGGTTACCTTCGCAATCAAAATAATTGAATTTAAAACCAAATTAAATCTAGCTGTGGAATGTTTTTAAATTGTCCATCGTTTGTTGTTGCCATTTCTGGCTGACCAATCAACACCTTACATAGTACAGCTCAGGATGCTGGGCTGTCAGGATACTCTGGGCGGCTGTCCGCCCACAGAAATTCCCCTGGAAGGGCTGCCAGTGCAGCTGCATTCCCTCAAATGGAGTAATTGATTGACGCTATTGGTCAAGCGTTTACCAGAACATCCTTGCGGCTTCCCATGCAGTGGGGCATCCTTGGCAGGGATTCATTTAATTGCCGGACAAAGCCCGTCGTCTTGGTTGTCGTTCTCGTCCTCATTCTCATCGTCCTCGTCGTCGTCGTCGTGGTAGTAATTTCAAATGTCTAGCTCACCGACTGACAGATTTTTGCCCACCTGGGGAGAAATAAAGGACATTATTTTGACCTTTGGCAAACTGGAGATGCAGCGGGGCAAGGGTCGCCTTTGTAACCCGAATCGTTTAGTGAGGGTGGTGAAAGGCCATCGAAAAAGTAAAGGAACCAACCAACCAACCAACTTTCGGCTTTGGCTTTGGCTTACTGAAATTCCAGAATAATTTTGCCGAATTTCGTTTGGCGAATAATAATTTATGTGGCCCCGGTCTCCGTCTCTGGATCAAAAGGGGGTGGCAGCTGTCATCGGTCTATCGTAATTGTAAATTAATGCATGCAGAAATTGTGACCCACACAAGATGGCGGCGACCGGAAGTCAGTCAGTCAGCTTTTATTGAGGCCACGTGCCTTAAGGACTTGTATAAATCAGCTTCAGTTTTTTCGCCAATAAAGTTGAATTCAATTGGTAGCTAAATCAATTTTAATTATAGACCCCAAATACCTTTTTTTTTTCTTTAATAAAACGGAAGGTTTGCCCAATAATTTTGTCATGAAAAATTGTAACAGGTAAAACGGGTGGAAACAATACACAGAAAATCAACAAAATCTGTTGGGCAGATCAACAAAATAAATAATATAAATAGGATGTCATGCGATTCGATGGATTTTGAGGCCAAATCAAATTGCAATGAAAGGGTATAAAGGGAGAGAGGCCTGCCCTGCCAGTGGGGGATTGCGTTTATTTATTTGAAATTAGAAACTGCCAACTGTTCCCAAAAGTGGCCATTAATTAAAGGCTATGGGCTGCCTGCTGGGCCAACTAACTACTGGGGATTGTGTAATGACTGCAAAATGCTAACAAATAGCCCGTTGCCTCTGCTTTTGAATCCTGTCCAAGGAGAGGCCAGAGAGGGGGCTCGGAAGGCGTCGTCAGGCATCGTCAGCCATCGGGATCAACTGTGTCAGTCACAAATGGGAGCTGACTCTTTGTAAATAATTGTCTCACCTTTTACCTGAAAAAGCGTCAGCACAAAGGACAATCAATTTGGGAAATCGTATCGAATTACTTGCCAGCTTGGCCGTGTCAAATGGTAAATCATCCGAGGCCAAATGGCAGGGGGTCGTTGCAAAACTCAACTAAAAGTAACTAAAATTCAATTCAATTAAAGGCAATATTATTCTGGAAGCGAAATACTAAATTGTAATAATTAATTGCCCAAAGGGTTAAATTCCATTTGATTTGTACAAAATTTTCAAGTTGTTATTAAAGTCGTTTGTAAATTAAAACTAAGTGAAATAAATGTGAGAGTTCATTATATAAAATAGCTAAAGAATATGTAATCAAAATAATAATTATATAAATAATAATAATTAAATATTTTATAAATACCAATATAATATTAAGCCAAAAGCATTTAAAGTCTTTAACAATTTAAATTACAGTCTTAAGTAATTTAAATATGTTTAATTCAATTTTACCAACTAAAAGTTACATATTTTTTCAGTGTTTTTAAAAACATTTAAAGGCTTTAGCAATTTAAACATATTTAATTTATTTTTTACCACAGTTAAAGGCAAGTATCCTTAAAAATACAAAAGATCCTTTAATGTTCTTAGCGGTTTAAATATATATTTAATTCATATTTTTGTGTTTGTGGTAAAAGAGGTGTGTTGTTCAGTGGTATTTATATATTATTTAATTTAAGGCAAGAGTCCTTAAAAAAAACTATATATGTATATATATTTATTTTACTTATTTTTTAAGAGCATATAATATCTTTAGCAGATTTCATAAATACATTAGAACCTTTAAAGTCTTTTTCAGTTTAAATATATTTAATATTTGACGACAGTTAAGGGTAAGATTCCTTAAAAAACTATTTATATATTCATTGCCTTTAAGAACCTTTAAAAGTCTTTAGATGTTTAAATATATTTAATTCATTTTTTACCTCACTTAAAGTCAAGTGTTTGTGCTAAAAAGAAAGTGTTATTTAGAGGTATTAAACCGCCTGTCAAAATTTCGGTGTTTTTTTGATAAGGTTATCCCTCTCACACTCAAGTCCTGTGTCCTGTGTGTCCTGATCAAATTTAAGGAGATCTCCGCCGAATGCTTGTTTAAAGCACTTTTCATGCTGCTGTCACGGCCCGTCGCATTTGGCCATTTGGCCATTTGCTCCAAATGTTAGCTGACCCAATTGCGGATGGCCGGGGTAACCGGGGGGGGACAGGAAGAGGAACTGGAACAGGGACAGGGAGAGTGAGTGAGTGAAATGGGTAGACTGTTGTCGCCGTCTCGCTCTCGGTGCGGAAACTTGGACAAGTTGAGGGAATGGAATTGGTTTTGACTTTGGCTTTGGCTTTGCCTTTATCCAACATTAGCTAATTTGTGTGCGCTGCTTGCTCTCTTTATTTGCTTCGCCTGTTATTTTTTGCCTCGTCCTTGCTCTTTCCTGGCTCCTTACATTCCTTTTTTTTTGTCTTCTTTTAATTTTTGCATCTTGCACTTGGCCCTTGTCTGTGTTTTCCCTCTTAAGTGTCATCCAGAGTCCTGAATATCGTCCTTGCTGCTTTGTTGAGGCGGATTTCTGTTCGCTGTCGTAACACTGATTTCAATTATAAATTTGTTTTTTGTTTTTATATATATTTCTTGTCTCTGATTTTTCCCATTTTCTTAACTTTTCTGTATCCTTCTTTCCTTTTTTTCTCCTAACTGCGATTGCTTTCTCAATTGGTGCCGCTGCCCAGAGCGTTTGTCTGGCTATCACTTTAATCTAAGTTGGTAACAATGCCCATCTCGTAACCAGCCGCTCGTCTACCTTATTGTCCTGCTCCTGCCCAGGATGTGAGTGCTCCTGCTTAGAGTTTCTTCCCTACTTGCCTTGCCAGGGCCATTAGGCTTATGTCTGCTACTGTGGTTACCGAATCATTCAATGAAATTGGTCTTGAAGGCACTCTGCTTATTATTAAACTCATCTCCTTTCCCTGGAAAACAATGTAAAACAAAGCAAAGGATATAAATTTGAGTTTATTGATTATTATTTTGTCTTGTTATTAAACTCATCTTCCTTTCTTGAGAAATAATGTTGAACAAAGCGAAGGATATAGATTTGAATTTATTAATTATGTTTTCGACTTGTTTTATTAATTTATTATCTCAGAGCAGCTAGTTTACACTTTTACTTTATTTTTGATTTAATAGTTGTTAAATTTACTTATTAAATTTTATTATTTAAATTTACTTATTCAATATATATTTTTTAGTCTGCAGTTATTTATATTATAAATTTCTTTTCATAGTTTTCATTCACTCCTTGATTTCTGTTATTAGTTTGCAGTTATTTTGTTTATTTATTATTTATATTTTCAGTTCCCTTTATATACTTTTCATTCTCCCCTTGATTTCTGTATTTAGTTTGTTTTTTTGTGGCCCAAGATTCCCCTTACTGCCTTTTGTTGACATTCATTTTAAATGCTTTCCCTATTTACAGGAAAATACTCGTTTAAGCCCCACTTTATTGCACCTTCGGAGGTCCTTCCGCGAATTGTTTTCCTTGCCTCCTCATTCGCATTCTCAATTTCCCGGTGCCCGGCGCCAGGTGCCAGGTGCCAGTTGCCAGGTGCCAGGAGCGGGCCTCCTTTCCCTTCTTTCCTCCCATCCATTTGTCTGCTTGAAATCTGAAGTGAAAATGCAGTCAACCCTAATCAAATTTTCGCTGCAAATTGACAGTTTGCCTGCAGATTTTCATTTCGCGTCTTCATCTCACCCACTAAGCACGCACTGAAGGCGACCAAGGGGCGAGGCGGTGGGCCTTAAGCGGAAGGAGAAGAAAGGGGTCGCCATGGCGGTTGTACGCCTTTGGTGAAGGAGTTCCGTTCGTGTTCGGATTTTGCCGGCAATAATTCTCATGCCTCTTAAGTACCTCAGGGATTCTAGGGTATATTGATTTTTGGGGCGAGATTATTAAAAAAATTATTAAAAAATCGTTTTAAGTATTAATTACCACAACAGCCAAGTCGATCTAGACCTTAGACTCAACAAGTATATAGTCTCAGACTTATTTTTTTATTATTTATTTAAAAGCTTGATTAATTTTAGAGCTTAAATATTTTTATGAAAAGCATTTTAAATCTGTTTCAAAGTATTACTTACTACAACAGCAGAGAAGATCTAGACCTGAGGCATTTATAACTCAATAAGTATAAAATCTAGAGTCTTATAATTATGTACACTTACTATATGTAATATTTTTCTATAATTGAGATATATATAATATATACTTAGAGATCGAATATATATTAAAAAATATTATATACAATTATTTTTTATATTATATTTTTTTATATTATATTAATTTATATATTGATTATTTTTCAAAGAATATCTTTAAGTCGAACTACTCTAACTTCTCCCCTTAACCTTGTTTTTTATATATTTTTTTTTCTCCGCCCGGTTGTGGTTCGCCCTCTATTGGCGGACCCCTTGGGGCCCTTATAGAGGGGTTAAAATGCGAGCGGAGGGAGTGGTGGCATATCTGATTTAATTTTAAATCACTCTGCGCCGCCCGACTCGAAATTAAAAGGGCATCGAGGGTCGGACTGGAGGTGGAGCTGTCTCGAGGCTTATGTGTGTCACGGGGCGGGGCCTTGCGCCTGCCCGCCCCCATTTGCTGCAGGTCGCAATCCAATTGTCAGGTATTTTCATTTTAATCTAACAATTTCGGAATTTGTCGCCGCTGCCGCAGCGGAAGCAGCGCGGAAAGTTGCCTTCGCAGAGATGATGTTGCAAATTAATCGGCGTCGCGTCTGCATGTCATTTCAGTCAGTTAGTTGGGCCTGACACACTTATTGTCTTCGACTTCCGTTTCCCGCTTGAATTTCCCAAATTTTATACACATATTTTCTCCCTTTCCTCCCTCCACTTGCACAAAATTTAATTTGAAAGCACGCGTCACGAATGGGAAAAGAGAAGAGCAAATATGGGCGAAAATTAACATGAAATTGAGGCGTGAAATTTAAAATACAGAGCCAAAGCGATTCAAATAACTTTAATGTGGATCAGACCACACATCAATATATCCAATCCAATCTAGAATTTATACATTTTTTCTAGCTTTATATATCAGCAAACCAATTTCGGTATTCAACCTGGCGAGTCATTATCCGGTGCCGAAAGTGTCTGTCTTTAATTAAAAACTGCAGCAACCGAAAATTCGTTAATAGGACGGAATGGGGGAAAGCAGCGGCATTGTTAGGCAACTTTGACAATGGACTTCCCCCGGCCCGATAAATGCATAATTGATGATTATGGCTTCGAGCCCTCTTCCTCTTCCGGTGCTGGACCCCTCCTCCGGTTCGCCATATTTCCATCTGGCCACCGCATGCACTATCAATTAGATATTTCGAGTTTTATTAACTTCAGAGCCCCGGCAACTGCACTGCGCTGAGCTGCACTGCCCTACCTGCTGTCAGGTGAGGTGATTCCCGCCCCAATTGGGGCTTTAGCTGATAATGAGCTTAGCTTCCTGCTGGCCAGGGATGGGCAGAGAGAGGGTGGCGCAGGGAGCATACACCTACAGAAAAAAAATTGTTTTATTTACTTTAAATAATTTTTTTTTTCAGCTTATTTTAGCAAGTCAGATTTAAATACATATGCAAATTAAAAACAGATTTTAATAGGTATAAAATAATAATAATAAAATAAAAACACAAAAACCTATTGATAGCTGTAGCATAAGTTGCTAAAACATACTAACAGTAGCGTCATACATCATAATTTTTATACATTTATATATTTAAAATAAATTTTAATTATTAAGAAAAAACCTTTAATTAATAATAAATAAAATTAATTAATATGTATATATATATAGTTATACAAAAAATATAGGTAAATACAAATTAACCTAAATAGCATCGATAAATATATGTACATAAATATAGAAAATATACTCATATAAATATTTTGAAGTAAATATTAATATAAATAAATAGTTAACCTTTCTAGATATATAAATAATAAAAAACAATAAAATTTGAAATAAGTACAAAAGATAAATATAAATAATATATAAATATAAAAATTATATATATAAAAATATAACTTTTAAGACTATAGTGTACTTCAAACTTTTGTTTATTGGAAAATACTCTGCCACTCTCTGTTCTTTAAATTTTAAAACAAGTTTTAAATCAAAAATAAACTAAAATATAAAAAAATATAATTGACAAAGGTGTCAACGAGTTCTCTCAGTGCACAAGAGATGCATCTTTTGTTCCTGGCTGCCATGTTTTATTGCTAATTGCAACTTCAGGTTGCATTGTGGCTTCTTCGACAGTCTGCAATTTACAAGGCAGACACTGCCACTGCCACAGCCACCGCCACGCCACGCCCACTGCCCCTTTTGAGCCGAACCGAATTTTCCCGAATTTTCCACCCCACAAGGAGTGTCCATGTCTGTGTCGCACACTTGGCAGCTCTATCTATATGGCCATCTTTTTCCGTTGTTTGCGCCACGGAAAATAATAAAACAGATTTTATTTATGTGCTGCGCCAGACCGAAATTGAAATTTTGCAACACGAGCTGGAACTTGAGACTCGTGACGTGGAAGGAGGAGGGGTCGCTGGGCGGAGCGGGGGGCTAGTTTTCCGGAGAGAGAGAGAGAAATTTTCCCAGGCATGTGTGTGCTTGCCAAAAAATTCGCATCGCGTGTCTGCCGGCTGGAGCTCTGTTTACTTATTGTTACCCACTTCATCCACTCCATCGTGATCTGATATTTTTATTCCTTCGCCACACGGATCACAATTAATGGCACACGTGCGAAAAGTTTCTATAAATTATGATTCGAGTATCTGTCAGATGCACACAGCCATCGAGGAACGGATACATACATATGTGCCGCCGATTGGTCTATCAATCACATTTGTTAGCAATTAATGACCTTAAAAATGTATCTCAACGAGCTTGAAAATGAGTTATAAAAGATAAATAGAAAAAATGGCAATTACAAGCAGCAATACCTTTTTTTATTTATTTTTGTAAAGAGTAAACAAGACAGGATTCTCAAGACAGGACTGGCCACGATGGCACACGAAGCTAGCAAGAGCTATCGATTACAAGCACATTGTCAGGCACATTTATCGAGAATAGTCGATGTCACATTTTTTAACCATGTTCTTTCCGTCTTCCCTTTCCCTTTAGGAATTTCTCGGTTTCAGATATCTCATGCTAATTGCAAGCTATCGATTACAAGCACATTTTCTGTTACATTTATCGATGGTAGAATAAAGCATATTCTTGAATTTAGATTGATCAAAATTGATGTCATATTTTTTTTTTAAACTTTATTTTTAGAACTTTCTCGGTACCAGATTTCTCTTGCTATTGGCAAGCTGGTGACAGCTGTCGATTACAAGCACACTTTCAGTTACAGTTATCGATAATAGAATACAACATACTCTAGAGTCTAGGCTGATTAAAGGTGTCAAGATTTTTTAATGTGTACTCTCCTTCCCACCTTCTCTGGATCTTTATCGGTCTCTTTCTCATGCTAATTACAGGCTAGCAAAAGTTATCGATTACAATAACATTTTTAGTATAATTTATCGATAGTAAAAAAACTTCATATTCTAGAATCTAGGTCGGTTTAATTTAATGTTTCCAACTTCCCTCCTCGTTTCTCTAGAACTTTCCTGGTCGCTTTTAAAAGTCAGATTTTTCATGCTAATTGCAAGCTGACAAAGGCTATCGATTGCATAAACACTTTTAGTCACATTTATCGCTAGTAAATTAAAGCATTTTCTCGAATGCAAAACGGTTTAATTTAATGTTATAATTTTTTTAACGTGTATTCTTCCTTCCCCCCTCCTTTCTGTAGGACATTCTCGGTCGCTTTTAAGTGCCAGATTTCTCATGCTAATTGCAAATTATGGCCAAGTAGTTACATACACCCACTTTTCACTTGGTCCTGCGGAATGCGTATATGTATGTGGCATGCCCACAATCCCGATACCAGCGGCTGTATCCTGTATCCAGTATCCTTATCCCTCGCATCCCCCGATCCCCGATTCCCCTGCTCCCTGGAAATTCCCCCTCCGGCTGTGCTCCAACATTTCGCCACGCGGCGTTACCATGGATCCCTCGTAATCTCGCCATGAAACGGTGCAAAAATGAGGGAAAATAAGCGAGAGAAGTGAAAGCGGCGAAAGAAACGAGAGAGCTTTAAAATGTTTATGGTAAATGCACACTAATGTGGCCTTAATTATGGACAATTTCCTATAGTTGCCGTTGCCGTTGCCCCGGACGCTTAAAATCAAGTGCGGTTTTATGTGCATACTTGATGCCGGCGAAAAAAAAAAATTAAAAATATATTGCATATATATTGTAAATAAAAGCTGAGAGATTTTTGGGTAAATTCGCATTTATTCACTCGCAAAGTTAATTGGTTGAATTCTTGAGTCAGGAAAGTCGAAATATACTTCCGTATAAATATATTTGTTTGCCACAAAAATACATGCAACAAACTCTAATTATTGTAGCAAATTAATTGCATTTATCAGTGAGCCTTTTGCTATTTTAAATGCTGCGCTGGCAGCCTTGAAAGTTTCAATTAATTTATTGGATTCTCACATGGCTGGCCTTCTAGTCAATTGTGCGTCATTTAATTTGAAATATTATTAAATGTCTTTGGCTGTGATTTACTTTAAATAAGATGAAAACACCGCCGCCCCGGGGTTTATATGTATTCCTTTCAATGGTTAATCAATGTTTGACTATTTGCTCACTCAATTATGGATTGGCATTCTGGTGTTTGCCCAACATCAAAGCGAGAGAGCTTCATATATATATATATATATAAATATATATGTGTATTTATTAGGACTTTTCCAAGAAGAAGCTGCTATATAGTACATTTTCAGCGTTTAATTTATTCAATACAAATCGTAATTGTAAAAGTTGCAGTTGAGCAACAAGCGGCAGCTTCCAGCAATTAGTAAGTCATGAGAAAATTATGTACTCTCTAACTGCAGCTTTGGAGTGCTTCAGTGCTGCAGAGTTGGGTCCCATTTGGCAAACGAAAATTTTAATGCAAACTGTAAATTATTATACACTTAGTTACATTCTGCTCGACTCTTCTCCCTCTAGTTTCTTCACTCCCCCAAAAAAATAAACCAAGCACCCACCACATCGCCTTCGACTGTTCGCTCAAAAGGCAGTTTTAGTCATTTCTCGGTTGGCTGGCAGACAATACGAAAACTATAAATATGCACACAGTCACAGACAAAAGTCAGAATCACAGTTATAGTCACAGTCACAGTTGCAATTACAGTCACCGAGTGTCTTTGAATAATGAATATTATTTGATGCCATTTTGGAAGCCATTGAAATTGATTTAATAAGCACCAATGAGGAGTTTGTCTTTTAAAATTCGGAGAGAGAGCAACTCCGTGATGATTTTCTGATAATATTCAAGGGCCTGTCAGGCACTGTGCCCGCTCTTATGCCATGAAATATTATTCTTTTTTTTTATCCTTTTATTTTATCAGCTCCTTTTCCTTTGGCTGCCTCTCTGCTGGCTGCTGGCTGGGTGTCTCTGGCGGAGCAGGCTAAATGCAAAATTTATTGCTGAAAACTACAAAACACACACATAGACACCAAGTGGGAGGTGGGAGGTGATGCGGCTGTGCGGGGGCTGTGGAAAATGTGTTAAGTCTATTGAGTGTATTAAAGCAAATAACTGCGTCGACGAATAAAATACATACGAAACGACGTCAGCGAGGAATGCGGCGCTCCAGGCTCTGGCAGTGCCAAAGGAGGGGAGGGGCGTTACGGGATAGAGGGCGTGGCAAAGATACTTTATACACAGACTCACACAGGGATACAGAGAGGAGAGCCTCTGACAGATGCACCGACTCAGACATATGGAAATATGAATATAAATGAACAGCGCGATGAAGTCGGAGATCCAACGACTTGACAGGCGGTCGGGGGAAAGCAGGAAAAAAGCAGGGAAAACGCAGCAGCAGCAGCAGCAGCAGCATCACATATTGGCATCTAAATGCTGCATTTTTACAAGCAGCAAGCAGCAAGAATGTCTGGCAAAGGGGCGTTTACGTTGTCAGGAAGTCGAGTTTGGTTTATGGCTGGATAACTCGGCTTTGTAACCGAAGCACAAACCTATCGAATCGCTGGCCATTATGACAACACAAAAATGAAATAATAAATCTTCAAAAAAAAAAAAAAAGGAAACACTGAAAACCCAAATTCCAGCAGACCATAAATTGTGGCAAATTTTAATTAGGAAAATAGAGAGAGAGACACAGAGAAAGAGCAACTAAATTTAGGCGCACTTTAAGCGCTTCATTAGGAAGCAATCCATTTAATATTCGCATTAAAATTAATTTTAATGTTCATTCCGTTTAATTGATGTGACAAATAGTTGGTCTCGAGTGCGGTACAAGGGAGCGTTCGCTGGAGCAAACACAAGCAGAAGCAAAAGCAGAAACGGAAACAACAACAGAATCAGAACGGAAATAAGCAGCTTTTGACTAACGGCAAAATGGATGCCATAGCACAAACCCATACAAGCAGGGGTACAAAGTGGATCTCTGTGTGTGTGTGTGCGAGTGTGCATGTGTGGTAAAAAGGAGGACTCCAAGTGGAACTGGAACTGGAGTAACATCTGGCGTTGCCCTGTGCGATTACAAAAACATCAACACTTAATATGTTTATTAAATTTGTTGCTACATCATTAGGCACTAGCAGCCATGTAATGTGAGGCAAACACTTCACATCTGCCCCATGTCTCTTTGCGTACGTTCATAGTACGTCTGTGTGTGTGTGTGTGTACTCTCCTCTCTGCAAGTGTGTGTGCCAGAGTGCTTGTGTGTTGGTGTAACGAATGCTGCATACACAGATATACCCTATGACCCGTAAAGTCAACACAAGAGGTAGGTCCTAAACTAGGGCTAGCGAAAAATATACCAAGAATATAAATATATATCTAAAGAGGAATATTTTTTTAAATAAAAGCAAAAGAAAAAAATCTTCAAAGGGCTCATAATTACATAATAACAAGATAGATTATTGCAGTTTTCTATTAGTTATATTTAAAAATCTATTCCAATTTTTGTTGTCTTTGATTTTATTATTAATTTATGGTTTCAAAAAATGAATAATTATTTTCAATATTAATCTGGTCAGCTCCGTTTTTCGAAATCGTAAAAAAGAAACATATACTTTTCATTTTCCTGATTAAATGGTACTAATTAGAAGCCTTCAGTTTAAGAATATATCTTTATATACTTAAAACCAGATCAGAAATAAAAAATTTTAAAAATTCCCTAGCAAAACGCTATACTATTTCACTGTAATGTAGACCTTAAAATAAATCAGAGTACATATAAATTTAAGATAATTATCCATATTATTAAATGAACTGCTTACGCTGAAAGATATACACAAACCCCCTTTGATTCATAATTTATCTTTATATATCAGCCCTTAACTTTCATAGAAATTTAATAATATAAATTCGAGTTACCAAATTAATTTGCCAGGCAAGTAAATGCCAATTAAAAGCCGTTTACTGTTGATGATGGCCAATGATACACACTACGGCTTGCTTTAGCTTTTGAAAGCCAAATCTAGTGCGGTTTCCGAGCACTTGAGACAGTCCGAAATCTGGGTTTTATATATACTTATATACTTATATCTAATTGCAGTCTGTTAGGGAGCTAGCCCGCAGTTCCGGGATCGAGGGCATCTGAGGTTCGTTGGCGGTTCTAAGCCGACTTTTTGTTGAATGTTGTGCCAATGCCCTGTGTGCACACACAGGCACACACACACAAGCACATCCAGCTGCTCGCACACACTCAAAGACACACACACACACACACTCGCACACTCTGACATACACGGAGGAGTGTTTTGTGCGATGCTTTGGGCTACTTTGCATGGGCTTAATGATTGTTGTTTGGGTGCAGTTTCAGTTACAGTTGCAGTTGCCGTTACAGTTGCTCAGCCAGAAGGAGATGGCACAGGCCACGCAGAAATAGAGAGAGAGGGAGCAGGAGCAGGAGAGAGAGGGTGCGCGGGCAAGCGAGCGAGAGTGGAAAGTAGCGAGTTAGGGCTTTAAAAAATAAGCATTGCCTACTTTTTGGCATGCCGAGTACCACGGGCGCTCTTTAAAGGCAATTGTTAAAGGGTTAATGTGAAACAGGGGTTTATTTAAAAAAAAAAACAAGCTGCCCAACTTTATAGCTGATATTAAATAACTCATGTTAATTAAGTTAATTTTATGGATTATGACAAAGAAAGATTTCTAGAATTCCTGAGGTTTTACAATTAAATTTTCATTTACAAATTTAACAAAATTCAACCTTTTTTGGCTATATCATATTTAAATGCTTTAATGTGTTAAAATAAAAATTCGGTATGCTAATTTGCCTAATAAAGAATAACTCTGAAGTCTTTTTTGGTGTTTTACCCTATTATGGTTTTCTTAAGCTATATTTTTCAAAAAATGAACATGTAAAAATATCTTTAAATATAGATTTAAAGAATGCGAATATTAAAGGCAAAATAAATCATAAAATAATTAAGGTTCGTCATCTGCTTAAATACATGCACATATTAACAAGTAAAAGTAAATAAATGTAAATATCAACTTATATAAAGCACAATGCACACACATATTAAACTTTATAAATATATGCTTTTTAGTACTTCGCCCTTGTTTCTTGCTTTTTCCCGCTTTTAGTTTTGCCTCGCAAAAAGTTATGCGCATTATTAAAAATAATAACGAGAAAGACGGCCAACTTTAGGCAGCAGAATATTGTATACCCTTGCGGTTTCAGCTGGTATAAAAAATTCTAAATTTGATAGAGTGCTTAAGTTCAATTCTTGAATTTTAAAATATAATAATACATAAATACTTTATACTTTATAAAGCAGCTTGAAAGAAACTGTTTTCCTAAATTATAGGACCCTCGGCAAGGGTGTGCCGGAAAATACAGCTCGCTCTCGCTGCATTAATTTGAATACTCATGATTCTTATTATAATAATAAAACGTAATGCTCCCGTCACACACATAGACACTTACCTTTATATGGATATAGCCACTCGAACTGCATTGTACTCAGGCATTTCCCATTTCCTTTTCATTTCCTTGCAGCGTCGGCCGGCAGTGAGGTAATCGCCAATCGCTCCCAGCCAACCGATGAATCGCTGGCAATTCCGCCGACTTGGCTCACTTCTGCCGCCACGCCCCCGGCATTTACCCGCCCCTTCCGCGAGGAGGACGTGGCCGAGGGCGAGGGCCCGGAGGAGGGCTGGCGGGATCCAATGACCATCTCCAGGCCGCCGAGAGCGGGCCGAAGCGAGCGACAGGCGGCGGAGGAGGACCAGGTGGACCGCTGTCGGCTCTTCGTCGAGGGGGATCCCACCAAGAACGAGCTGTACAGCCCCGAGTATCCCAACCTCTATCCGAAGAACATCAACTGCACGCGGGTAATAACAGGTGAGTTCCGGTCTTGAATAATAGGTATGTCTATAAAAAAACATGGGATATTGGATAATAAACTTGTGGTGTATCGATTGCAACCTCAAATCGCTAGCAGGAATCCGAATGTAGCTTTTAGAAAAGTTTTTGTAAATCAATAGAACAAACTTTGCTATTGCTTTGGTGGTGACAGTGGTGCGATAGCCCGATAATCAAAAGGAAATCGACGCCATATTTTTCTATCGCTAGACCTCTATGGCAAGCCAAAGTAACACAAAGTATGTCTGTCCGAAAGTTATAACGTGGGCCCATTTCTTAATGATAGTTGTGTATAAATCGTTAACAATTTAAATAGTTTTATACATAAACATCAAATATTTATATATCTGACGGCCTAAACAGCTGTTATTGCGTTCGATATTGATAACTTTCAAAGGATTTATCGTGGAGCAACCAGCTGTCAAGCAGACATTGAGTTAATTACATTAAACTTTAAACCTTATGTCAGACAGTAATCTGATTTTAAGAGAAACTGATTAACTTATTCAACTTAACTTATCACTAACTGCAAACTATTAGTTGCAAAAACAAGGTTAAACGAAAGCAGACACAATATCGAGCAAATATCTACGTGAGTTTGAAACACGTGCTTGAAGCAGGTCAAGCATTCAAATCGAGTTCAACAAAAGGCGCATATTGTGATTCAGGAAGGAAAGGCCAAGAAAAAGAGGTGTACAAAGACGAATCTGCAATTCTCCGCAGGATCAGCGTGAGTTAGTGGGGTTAGGCGCCCGTTTACTCACAAGAAAGAAGAGTTCCCTAAACATTTTAGGTCCACAGAAATAATGGCGAGTGGCAGGAACGCAGCTGATCAGCTGGCAAACGCTTTCGGTGGGGGACATCCTCTGGTGGACGAGAACAACAATCCAATTGTACAGATGAACCCTTTTATAGGCGAGAACACTTTCCATCGATTTGAAGCCTACCGGATCTATGAATCTGGAAGACTGACAGTGGCCAAACTGGCACGCCAGGACAGGGACGCCATGCCCATGGTGCAGTGGGTGCGGACCAAGATGTGGCTAAAGGACTTGGAATACAATTTGTATACACGAGAATATCTGGAGTCCTATGCCAACGGCTTGGGCCTAAGTGTAACTAAGGCGCCGGGCTCAGATTGCTCCTCGAAGGAGGGCGAAGAACGATTTTTAACTAAAGCGGACTGCCCAGCTTTGCTACATGCTGCGCGAAAGGATGCTATTTACACGTTGGAGTGCGAGAAATATATTGAAAATGAGCGACAAAAGGCTGCCAATAAATCTGAAGAGGATAAATGAGGCTAAGGAGAGAGTGATCGAGAGAAGCAACGAGAAGAAAACAATGAGACAAGCAGAAAGAACGAGAAGAAGACAGCGAGCAAGAAAGATGACGAAATCTTCTAGTGGAATTTAGATTTTACTGGTGGAATAGTCCTGTTATTCTTTTTTTTAAATATTCTTATTCATTAATATGAATTAATTTGTAACAGGATTATCATATAGAAATATATAGAGACACTTTATATGTCATTTTGTTCTATATGCATATGTTTTACCGAGTCCCTTCTGGCTTCAGGCTGTATTCATGACAGTTACTTGGCTCATTTCTGCGGATTATCCTCGTCTAGGCAATTAGCAATCAGTTTGCTATAATTTAGCAGTATCAGTGGCAGTATCTGTAACTGAATTCCACAGATACAGAAACAAAAGACAAATACGAACTTTGAGTAAAGCCAATTCGCAGGCAGCATCCTGTTGCTGAGTGGACACACAGAAAACAATTGAGTTTATTCGAATTTATTAATTATTTGAGTAACAGAATGTAGAATCTGGATATAGCATATAGAAGAGGCTGTATCTCATGTGTCTAAAGATGTCCTCGATCCGATTGAGGCATTTTTTCTTAGAGTGTGAGTGTGGAGTGAAGTGCAGGCCTCGTAAAAGTTTATATGGCAAGCACTTGGCGGCGACGAGCGAGCGAGCGACGAGCGCTACTGCAAATAATTGCAAAGTCTTTGGCCAAGTCTTGGTTGGCTGTTGACATTACCAGATGTCAGTCAGAGGAGTCAGTCAGTCAGTCAGCCGGAGTGGGGAGTCATTTGCAGGGGAAAATCAGGATGCGAGTGGGAGTTAGAATGGTAAAGAGAACAGGGAAAGGGAATGAGATGGTGGTGGAGGTGAACCAGTGAACCGGAGGCATTAGATGGCGCTGATGCGTAAGATGCTCCACACAGATTCCACATGGCAGGGCCGTTTCTGTGTGGCCCATTTAAAAGCGTTAGCGCCACTCTCCCACTCTTCCAGCTTTACCATCTCTTCTCCATTTCCATTTCTCCATTTTCCATTTCCCCAGCCTCTATAATACGATCCCTCTATTGGGGATTGTGCCGGGGCGCCATCATATTTGAGCACTCGCTTCACTGCCTCCGGGTAGCTGGGAAGCTGGGAAACTCTGATGCTGAGGGAAACTCTGAACTCAACTCGAATGCTGCTTATGTTATCTAAAGTCGGTGGGAGGCCAAATCATTTGTCAGTTAAGACAAAATAATGTCACTGCAAAAGTCAAGAGCTGACAGATAAAACCTGAAAGCGAATGATTGACTTTCCATAAGCACGCATCAGCGGTCTCCCAGTATATGAATCCACAAATATGTCAGCATATGTGGATGCTCCCAGCATCCCTTCGTGGCTCCTTACTCCTCACTCTTCACTCCTCTGGCTGGAATCCCGTTTGTGTTGAGCATTAGGGGTCGTTCTTACTAGCTTATTTGCATATCAGGACCATGTTAATGTTGGACTAAGCGGGGCCAACAAAAAGGCAGCCAGATGAGGCTCGGTTTATGGTCCGGGTGGGTCTCGGGTCTCGGGTCTCGAGTCTCTGGTCTCCTCTCTCCATTCTCCGCCAGGAATTGCAGTCGTAAAAGTCTTGCGGTTACGGCGTTGCCGAGAGTTCAAAGTTGTTCGGAAAGCAGCTGAGCTGGAACCCTGAGTTTGTTTGTTTATGCGAGGTTTCTATATAGATCTGGGGAGTTATCCAGGAAAGCTTTACTTAATCGTGGCCTATGGGGGGCTATATAATACCCTTTTCCATCTGAACTAGACCAGACTAGAGGTTACCCTCTCTCAAGGCCAATCGCTTCTTTTCCACTTTCATTACTTGTCCATTTCCTTTAAGGATGTGTGTATGTGTTCGTGTTAATGTCTGGACAATTGATGGTGTGTGTGTGCGAGTGTGCGGGTGTTGCCATGCCACATTGCCACACAAAAGGTGGTTAGGACCAGGACCCAGCCTCCCATTGCCATTGATTCACGCCGAGGATTCGTTGCTTGAATATGTATGGCCCGCAATGCGAGTGTGAATGAGTGAGTGAGTGTGTGAGTGAATGAATGAACGAGTGTGGGTGTGTGTCCAGCATCTTGATGCATTCTTCTTCCTTTTATGCGGCCACTAAATGGGTCCCCAGATGCTTTCATTTGCTCTCTACATACTCTATATGTTATGTATGTGAGATTGGGCTTTGGTCCTTTCACTTTCACTTTTCCTTTGGCCCCTTGAAAGGCCAAGAGGTTCTAGTTGTGTGCCAGGATGTGTGCTGGAATCCCATGTCCCTGGTCGGGCACATTGCCCACATTTTAATATTTTTATTGGCCTGCCAGAAACGGAGGCTTGTTTACTTTGGCCAGCAGTAATAGGTGTTGAAGTAGGTGTCAGATTTATTTGCATATTAAGCTAATTCTGGGGAATATATATAACATATTGTATTTTTATTTCATTAGTGAACAAGAAGTGCTTTCGAGACTCGATAAAGCCTCGGTTTCCTTGAATAATATTTACTTTTCGAATGCTTTTATGTGGCTGTCCCAGTGCATCCGCACTTCGGTCATCCGAAGATCCTGTCTCGTCCTGTGAAGCCAAGATGAGCTGTTGTTAATCAGTTTCCCGGCCACGGGGCCCGAGGTCATTTGACTTTGAGTAAGCTGGCCGGGATTGGCAGGACAGGGACAGGGATTGCCATGGCTACCTGGGTTTGGGAAAGAGATGAAATAGTGGCGTTGTTGTTGTTGTATATCTGCGGACTAACGTGTTGGCTTTTGTCCTGCTCTTCCTCTTTTCGCCACGGCATCTAATTACAGCGCCAAAGGGACAAATCATACGCCTGGACTTTCGCAACTCGTTCAATATCGAGGCCAAGGAGGAGTGCAAATTTGATTTTCTCGAAGTAAGTAACGCGCAACTGGTAACTGAGACACAATCACAAAAACACAGAGAGAAAAATGTACTAAATTGAGACATTTTTGAAAGAAAAACATACTAATTAGAGATATTTGCTTAAGAAAAAACTTAAGACATTTTCTAATGGAAAGTGAAGAATAAATGCTTAGTTGTAAATATAAAATCAAATTAAATAAACAATTCATTTAATATATTTAATAATTAATATATTAATTAAAACCAAAGTCTGTTAGCAAACTCTTCTCTCTGTGTGAACCAAATCCCGACATAAGCCACTTCCTAAAGGGGTCAAGACATAAAAAACACAAACTTTGTTGCAAGCTGCATAAAAAAAAACAAAAAGAAAGACAGACAAGGAAGGGAAGCTGGAGCGAATGGAAAACTTGCCTAGTTGCTCGGCTTTCCCGGGTCTTGGCAAAGTTTTCGATTTGTTTCCTTTGCTACTTTTCCTTGTTGCACCAAAAAATGGCAAGTTTTAATTGAATGTTGTCTCTGGGCTCTGCCTGTGCAACTCCTAGTAAGCCTGATTTGAATGCGCAGCCCTTTCGAAATCGGTTTAGGCCAAGAAAAACTGCAGACTGCCGACTTAAGGCCAAAGTAAAGAGAAGTTCCCGGCAGTTTCCCCCTAACAGCATATCCTGTCTCCTTACAGATCCGAGACGGCCAGTATGGCTTCTCCACGCTAATTGGGAAATTCTGCGGCACCGATTTCCCGCCGGAGATCACCTCGAAGGAGCGCTACCTGTGGCTGCACTTCCACTCGGACGAGACCATCGAGTACACGGGCTTCAGTGCCGTGTACGAGTATCTGGACAGGAATCGGGAGGCTCCTAGCACCGATCTCAACTGCACCATCGAGAAGGATGGCTACGAGGGGTTCATCAACTCCACGGATGTGCCGGCGGACATCCGGGAGCAGGTCATACGCAACAAGATCGCGCTGGACTGCATCTGGCGGATACAAGTCAGGGAGAACTGGAAGGTGAGCTATCCACACCGATTTGTTTTACTATTATTTTAGAGATGAAACTATAATTTTTTTTCTGTTTCTGATTTTACACACAGATTTTCCTCAAGTTCCTGGACTTCAAGCTGAGCAAGCCAAATGACTGCGAGACAAATTTCCTGGACATTTTCCCGGAGCAAACGGTGATGCCATTGAGGTGGGTTTCGCTGTGCCTTCGATACGCTGCTTAATCGCATTTTGCCCCAAAAATTTCACAGCACTGACAAATTGCAGTCTTCGGTGGCGTATACGCAATATTCGTAGTCGTATACGCAACGCCGCAAACCAATTTCCGCATTGCCCAAAAGGCGAGAGATCAAAGTCCTGGCTGGGAAAGAGGATGGGAAATGGGAAGGGGAATCTGGATGGGAATGAGAATGGGACTAGGTCCTGGGCCAAGGCAAATTTTCAATTTATTACCGGCCAAAAGTAAATTGTACCGCCAGCGGAAGTGGCGTCTCCTTTGACTTGCACAACCAATCTCCTTGGTCCCTGTTGCCAGAAAGTATTTTACCATCTCCTGGCTGACGCATTGACGGACTGAGCGACTGACTAACTGAGCAATTGAGCAACTGAGCAATTGACTCTGGCATCTTCGACACGCATTGACATCCGCTTTTAACGCGCCAATACATTTCCACTTGTTGCTCCTGCTGCTGCTGCTCGGGACAACACTCAAATTGATTGACTGGCGTTTTCAGCTTTTCGGAAAATGTGAAAGGCGAATGGCGAATGGAAAATTCTGTGGGCTGTGGCTTTCACATCGCCTCCCGCCTGCTGGCTGTCCTTTCAGTCCATGGAAGCCACTGATTTGATGCCTCTGTGTTGCCCTGCCGTTGCTTTCATTTAAATTCATTTTTCGTAACAATTTATCGCACACGACGGGTCGCAACTGCGCCTGCCATTGAAACAATAACCGCCGAAATGAACATAAATACAGTATTCAGTGAACGTCATCATTTAAGCCATATTATAAATTATTGATATTATCGATTATGCGTGTGTGTGAGTGAGTGCGTGCCATCGATGGCCAAATATTTAACGAATTGTCAGAGAAAACGTCGGCAAGTTGTAAAGAATCGAATCATAATCAATCGCAGGATTTTTTTCTTTTTGATTCTATTAAATGGTTTTATTTATTTATTAAATTACAGATTTTATTTGGGTCGCTTAGCATTTTGGCAATATTTTAAAATTGTTTATTGTTCACACTAAACGAGCATTAATAATTTTCCATTTAGTTTTTCAAGTTTATTGCCAGAAATTGTCAAATCTAGTGTGGCTTCTTAAATTTGTTTTTAGGTTAATATAAATTTAAATATTTAATTAGAGATTACATTAGGCTCGTCTAGTATTTTGACAATATTTTAAAATTTCAGTATTCTTCTAATTGTTTCCACTAAACAAGTTTTAATAATTTGACATTCAGGAATTTAAATTTATTGCCAGAAATTGTAAAATCTAGTGTGACTTAATTAATTTTTTTAGGTTAATATAAATAAGTTTAAAAATCAAAAAGAAACAACTGCTGTTTCTTTAAAAAATAATAATAAAAAATAAGACTTTTTCATTTGTCTTATTTTTTACTATTATTTTACCACCTATTTATTATTATTTAATCCTCTAGTTGAAATATTTAATATTAAGAGCAAACCTCTAATTAATAGAGACAATTTATAATTAAGCTTTCAGCAAGATTATTTAAACTTCTTTTCAAGTTGAAAGTATTGCTTGAAGAAATGGAAAGTTAATCGATTATAACAAATGTGAAAAGCATCGCGGGGCCAATCTATCGATAGGCGGTTAAGCTTTGTTCAATGAAAATCACATCAATATTACTCGTGGAATTTCGCTCTCTCTTGGTTATTTTTTAAATTGAATCAAATTATTTGTGTTATTGTTACACCTTCACCTGTATTTTTTTCGTTGCAGAGTAAAGAACTTTTGCGGGTCGGCGGGCGAGAGCATCACGGCGGAGTCAAACATCCTGCACTTGCGCTTCTACGCAGATCAAATTGCGATTAACTCGACATTCGGCATTCTGTACACGGCGTTCCGGGACCGAGGAGCTGGTAAGTCCGAGTCCAAGTTGGAGTTGGAGTTGAAGTTCGATTCCGCAAGCGCTTTGATGGCGGCGGCAAAGCCCTCGAATTGGCAACAAATGGCCGGGGCGCAAAAGTACAAAGGCATGCCCGAAATCCTGGGGGCAATCCGGTGCTAAGCTGGCCCCAAATCTCTCCTTTTCGGTTGCCCATTTGACAGCTGGAGATTCCGGCGAAGGATGCGAATGCCTGGTGTGGGGCAAGTTGCCAGTCCAACCGACTATCTCCACCGAATCCTATCTGGCTGTCTCTCTGACTGTCTCCCCGTCTGTCTGTCTGTCTTTCTGATTCTGAGAAATGAGCCGGAGGAAGGGGTCCTGCGTGATTGCCGCCAGTTGCCAGAGGCAAAAGGCTAAGCACTCTTTTGTCATTCAACGATTGTCCTTTGTCCCCGGGCCAGCATTGTTTACTTTTAGACCAGCTCCTGCTGCTGCTGCTGCTGCTGTTACTGCCGTCACTGGTGCTAGTGCTGCTTACACTCCAGGACCTTTGGAACTCGCCGAGCCTCCTGCAGGTCCTCGAGATCCTCGTAGCTCCTTCATCCAGTGCCAGAATCGGCAATTATTGTTGTTGCTTGAGCGATTTATGCCGGAGATTACGTGCATTTGCTTTGTGGCTTCGCCCATCGTCGCCTTTCAATTGGCGCACGGTGGAGAGTCTATCGATTTAAGGTCCTCCATTGATGGGAAGGACTTTAAGTTGCCATCAATCTAGTTTGCAGCTCAATTTAATAGTCAGGATTAAAAGCCAGGCCCCTTGATCAATTGTTTTCAAAAAGAAATTTGCATCTAATCGTATCGAATCCCTTACAAACTTTCAATTACATTCTTAAAACTCATTTTAAAATTGATAGTTCTGCCCCAACGACGACACTCAATCGTTTTTAGACCTCAATGAAGGCCCCATTGAATTGTCCGTCTGAAAGGGCCACGGAATGACACCATCAATTTTATGCGAAGCGATTTCAATAGAAGTCAATTGTCCATTCCACTGTGCATTTTGCGCTTTGATTGTCATTTTACCCTCTTCTATTTTTTTTACAACTTTCTCAAACTCAAACTGAAACTCGAACTCAAACTCTCAAACTGTATTTTTCGCATTTGGCAGCCTGCACCGAGGACGAGTACGATTGCGAGGACGCGACCTGCATATCAAAGGATTTGAAATGTAATAACCTAGACAATTGTAAATTTCGATGGGACGAGGAGGGCTGTACGGTAAGTGACACGCCTACACGGTGAGAACAAATCGCAGAACTTATTATTATTTTATTATTGTCAATGTTATCTAGTTTATATATATACGCAGGCGAGGGGAATAACAAATAATCGAAATGGGTCTCTTAGTTCTTTTAAATTGTTTAAATTTTTATATAACCTGGGATCAAGTATATATATTCGATTATAAAACCAATTACAATGGCCAATAATCCTCAAGTTCTGGTATTTCATACACTTTTATAAGAAGTATACAATTAACTGATGAGTTCCTTTATTATAAGGCAGCTGGCAGCACCCTTAGTTGTTTTTAAAGATGTTTCTGTCTAGCAACAATGTTACATTGAATTATACCCATAAATTAAAGCATAATTCGACTCATTTCAAAGAGGCAAGGGTCATTAATTTTTACCTTTGATAATTGCTTCTCTTTTCTGATTAGTTTAATTATATGATAGGTACTTTTTACTATATTCTTAAACAAGGTAGCAGCACTCATAAATGTTGCTAAGCATGTTTCTGCAACATTTTGCCATGTTATATTAAAGTTTTTCCCATAAATTAAAGCATAGTAAGACTCAATTCAACAAGAAAATGTATTCAAAAGTTTAAAATTAGAATTATTGATAGAGTGACCAGTATTTCTGCTCAGTGCACCCGCACATAAAACTCGGCCAATCGTACGTGCATCTAATTGTAGGCGAACCCGTTGGCCCGCCCTGAATTTGGGGCCGCACCCCTGTACCCCTGTACCCCTTCCGGGTGAGGGGAGGCCCCATCAGGAGCCCCGAAACCCAACGCCCGTGCTCATTATAAATATGCTCAACACGCCGATGATGGCAACATCCAAAAACACTCACGTACACACGTTACGCACACACTTGCAGCATGCACAAACACAAAGTTGGTCAAATAAGTTTTGTTTGGCAAAGTTTGAGGTTTGTATTTCAGGAGCAGGAGCAGGAGGAGGAGGGAGTAATGTTTTTGTTTTTGTGCTTTTTTCCACAGCATCTTTCAACTTGGTTGTTAGCCGTAAATAACAGTTATTTGCGGGGACTTCCTCAGGCCCCGCCAGAGATCAGTCAAGTTGATAAAGTCAGTCAGGGAGTCGGGAGGGAGCTAAGGAATGAATCATGCAGTGTTACTTTCTCCAGCGAATCGGGGTGGTAAATCCCAGATAAAAATATTCAAGCAAAGTGGGAAAGTAAGACGAAAGTGAAATGCTACAAATGTTGAGGAATTATACAGGGCTTAACACTGTTTTTAGAGGTTAATATAGATACCCGTGGCTTGGAAGGTTCTTAAGGGTATTTAGGAATCTGTTTTATTTCTAAAATATATTATTCTTGCTAATTCTGAATGTGTGTTGTTGTATACTTCAGCTTAAAAGTATTACTATTGAGATTGAAACCCTTTTTAAAAGACTTAATAATTTACTCTTTCATTATTATATATTAT
This sequence comes from Drosophila watanabei, assembly GCA_008042575.1. Lineage (NCBI taxonomy): Eukaryota > Metazoa > Arthropoda > Insecta > Diptera > Drosophilidae > Drosophila > Drosophila watanabei. The sequence continues at coordinate 113,710 of VNJS01017481.1, read as the reverse complement.
TTATTATATATAAGAATATATATTTCATTAAAAGGAAAAAATCCTTTTATCCAAACAACAGAATTATTTGTTATTTTCATCATATATGTAAACAAAACCCTCTAATGAATCAGCATATTTATTTAAATGAAATTATTTAATTGTATCCACTTTCAAATTGGTTTTAAATGTCTGATTTCGGTTTGAGAGCCAGAACATCTTGCCCAATTAAAACCCGAATTCGTTAATATTTGGCACTCACAGCAAAACAGTTGTATTTGAAACAAATGAAAATGAAAATGCTTTCATAATTATTGGTCATATTTGGTATAATTGTTGGCCATTTGCATTTGCAGATCGAATTTGAAGTTTTTTTCCCCCTTAAATTTTTTATTCGCCGGCATGCCATTGTCTGGTTTTGGTTTATGGTCTCTAATTTGCTCAAACGATATTAAATGAATGCGTGTGCAGCATGTACAGGCTACATGCTACATGCTGCATGCATGTGGAAGCGGCGGGCTTCAATCAAATGCTCAATCGAGCGCATGCACAAGTTATGTTTATTTAATTGGCCGACATTAAAATTGGTTCAAAATACACGCTCCTGCTGTAGCTGCTCCTGTTCGATCCTGCTCCCGGCGCCTATAATAATATAATTTATGATGACAGCCTGGGCCTACCGTCGGCAGCTCCTAATGGTCCCTGAATTTCGTCATAAAGTATATGCAATATACGAGTATTGTAAATATATATAGGGAAAAATGGTAGACACAATGGGCCATCAAATGTGGCCAATAAAAATTTGATATTTTTTAGTACCCTCATTGAGAAAAGACTCTTTAATTTATTGCATATATTTCTTCGTTTTTTTTTTTAAGTAAAAATTAGGAAATTTGTGTTTACATACTGTTGTTACTTGTACATATTTATCACTTGGTTTGTAAGAACTCGAAATATGTCCAGAAAAGTTGTTCACTCATAAAAATATTATTCTAGATTTAAAGAAATAATCGCCTTTAAACTTAGAAAAAGGGTTCCATGAATTTATACTTCAAACAAAACAGGCCACCATAAATGCAAATCTTTAAGGTTACTCATTAAGATTACAAACATTACCATTTATTTAAAATTCAATTAACACATTAAATAATTAGTTAACTATGTAAATAACATTTTACACCAATAAAACATGGTTAAACTTTCTCCAAATCAAAGCAATTAATTTATTTGATCCATTTTACAGGGCGAAACTACCGGCCAATCGGAGCATGTGGTCATCATCGTGATTGTGTTCGGACTGATTCTCGGCGGAATGGTCATTACCTTCATCGTCAACTGCATCCGCAAGATAATACGTGATCAGAAGATAATACGCGTGAGTATTGAGAAACTTTATGTCCATGAGAAAAAACCCTTCTAGTCTCTGCTCGCGCGTGCCCCTCCATTCAGTACTGCCACCACCCCCCAGAAACCACCCAGAAGCTAACCAAAAACCACCTGCCACCTGCCACCCGCCTGCCGCTCTCTCTCTCTCTACCCCCCTATCTCTCTCTCTCTCTGTCGCTCGTTGTGTGCTTGAACCACAAAAAAATATATATAAAATATAATAATAAGCAAACCACCCAGCAACCCCCCAAAAATAGTCTCTTAAATGTGGCCACCTAAGAAAAGCAACAATTTAGTTTTCACACATATTGTATACGTTTCTTTTTTGTTGGCTTAGTTTTAGATATTTTGCAAATGATACCAAAAAAAATTATATATATTTGCATTTGAGATGCACGCCACCAAAAATTCACACAGGAAAAATACGCGGCAAGTGCGAACAGGATATTAAAGTTGAAGGAAGTTATGTGGACACGAACTCTTAAATTAATCAATTTATATTCATTTAAAATTAGTAAATAATACAACAAATTATATATATGCATTCAAGATGCACGCCACCAAAAAATGCACACAGTTTTCTGTGTGGCAAGTGCGAACAGGACAGAATAGTTGAAGGAAATTACAAAGAAAGCTATTTATATTTAAAATCATTATCTAAGCAGGATAATAAGGCTGAACATTAAATTTCTTCATATTTCTACCTTTAAAAAGTTCTTACTTAAAAAGAGTACATTTTCTAATAAGAACTAAAGTGCAGCAGGTTGTTTATAAAGTCTGTATATACTCTTCCGTATATATATATTTTTTTTTAATGTATATTTTGTCCACACAACCACCGCTGTTACATGAGAAAAACATAATTAATCGACATGCTGAAAAACTCCCCAGTAACGAACTCAACCAGAGAAGGGGCATCAACGGTGGCTAAATAATTCAGTGGAAGCGTGTAAATTCCGACTAAACATGCGTGTAATTATATATGATCAGTGCCTACTTATATCCTCGACTCGTTTTGCATATGTAAACATAATTAGCGTTAACTGCGCTGACTGCTTGACAGCTGAAGCCGTTATGGAACGAGAATGGAAATGAGAATGGGAATCCCCGCGACTGACAATCAGCACAAAACTGACAATTACAACCAGCAGCAGCAGCTGCATCGGGATTTGAATTGTATTTTTGCAGCGATCTGAACACACGGGCATATCATTATTATGCCTAATTAAATCGGCAGGCCTTAATTAGGGATTGATCCCAGCTGAAACCAGGCTAAACAATAGCCTGAAACGAACCACTATCGAGTTACTGTGCAAACCGAAAATAATAATTGGCAAGTTGCAGCATTAAATCAATCATTAAACACGAACACAGAGCATCAAATACATATAATATATCATTCAACCGCACACACAGCATATAGAGAGTATATGGAGTTCAAAGTGACGTACTCATAATCAAATGCATGACCCCAAGATCGAAATCAAATGAAGCAAGCGGAAAGCATCTGCACATCACAGCACAGCACAGCATCCATGGAGTGACGCATGTCACTCAGCTCGTGATTGCAATTAATTATTAATGCTAATTGTTCCCAGGCATTCGAATTCCCTTCCCCCTCACACATCATACTTAACTCTCGAACGATTCGATTTCAATTAGCGGGGAACCCACAAATTTGGGGATCTTTAATCGATGGCCAAGTTTGGCATAAGACCAGCATTAGGAAAACAATAATGTTAGCTAGGAATCCTGTCTTGAATACTCGCTCTTCTGGCGAGTTTTTCGCTGCCTGCCAGGAATTTCATGTCCTTGCCCGCGAACATTGCTAACCGCTTCTTGCCTTTCCTGCCAGCGGAAGGCAATTCTAATGCCGTCTGACACTTTGAAATGTAAAATAGACTTTGACTCTGAGCCCGAGGTGGTTAGACCCAGCCGCAGACCCACTTCCAGCTCCATCTCCATCTCCATCCCATTCCTAATCCAACTCACTCTGAAGAGTTGTCAGTAGGGGTGAGTGCGGGGTGACTGGGTTCTGCCCTCAAGTTGACTAATCAATACAAATGAAATTTGTCAGTTGAATGGGCAAAATATGCCAGCGGTGGGAGTGTGTCTCACGGGGAGAGGAATGAAGTAACCCAACTTCAATAGACTTTATATTTATTTGTTAAGAAAATGTTTAAGGTTTAATATTTATTATTATATATAAATATTAACCTCTATCTTGCTCTCTTTAAATTAAATTTTAAGAAGGCTTGGTCTGTAGTCCGTGTGTCTCACGGGGAGGAAGGAAGTAACTCAACTCTATTAGACTTGACTTGCAGATAACTTTATATTTATTTGCTCAGAAATGGTTTAATGTTTATTAATAAATATAAATATCAAGCATATAAAATTCGAGATATATGTTAAAAATATATTCAATTTCCTATCTTTCCCGGTTAAAAATAATATTTTAAATATGCTTTGACTGTAGTCTCAATTATAACTTTTTTTCAACATTTTTCCGCCACATATCGGCAAGCTTTTTAATTGTCTTTTCCGTGTCACGGTGTCATATCTGTGGGGAAAAGCGGAAAACCCAAAAGTACACAAGATGTGGAATTCGAGAGTGGCCCCCGAGTCTGTTTAATCAAGCAGCAGACCGCGTCTATAAATATATGGCCACCACTCGCACACACACACGCAAACACACTTAATTAACTCGCTGGCAAGGACTCCCTGCTCCTGGTCCTGCTCCTGCTCCTGGTCCTGGCAATATTCAATTTCGGCCACATGCCCCGAAAAAAACGAGAAAAAATACCCAAAGTCAATGTCAAATTGAAGCTCCGATGCGAGTATGAGCCCCGAGGGAGATAGAAAATACCATGAGAAATGAAGTGAACTGAGATGAAATGATTTTTGCCAGGACAACAAGGAAGAGGAGGCAGGACCCTTGACAACCGATGATAGCTGCTGCTTCCCGATATTGATATAGACAGCCAGCGAAACTTTATGTGCGAAATGATACCAAAACCAAATGAATAATTTAATTAGCTAAAAAAAAATACAGCAACAACTTTGGATAATTTAATTATAAAGCCAAGCCAGAAATGTGGCAGCAGTGAAAATTTAAATGTGATGACCGCTCCAGTGACTCATAATTATCAAGCTTGATTTTTGCACACATTTAATTGAAATGCAAAAGGTGTGGATTATGCAATAAATTCAATTAAACATCGCATTTCCCATGATTTATGATGTTTAATATGAGCAAAAAACAGCAAATTGTTGCCTTATTTAATGTGTTTTTTTTGTGCAAATAATGCAGGATGTGAGCCCTTTAAGCCGTGTTAAGTTTTAGGGTTCCAGGGGAGAGGCCGTGCCTCTATTAGTTGTTGATTGTGGACGCCCTTTTGGGGGGATGTAGGAGGTGGGAGGTTGCGTGCAGACAAAGCCGTCAAAGCATGTTCCCGCAAAATTGTAGAACACCAGGAACACTGACTGCGCTCACTGACTCTCCACAAAAGCCTCCTTCCCCCTGCCTCCTGCATGTCCTGAATCCCCCTCTTAAAATGCCGCAGCAAATGAAACAATGGGGGAAACAGTGGTGCCTCGTGGTGCCGCCTCGTGGTGCAACCTCATGGCGCGCACTCAATTTGAAAGGCATACTTGCGGCCGTGACCACCGAGGAGAATGCATAAACAAACATGGCGCAAAATTGACTTTGAACTTTTGCAGACAGTAGAGACTCACTCGGAGCGAGTGAGTGATTAACTCGTTCAGACTTGATACAAAAGCCAAACACACCTGCTGGCAAAATATCTCCTTGCGGCCCACTGTCGTCGTTCGGCAACACCTGAGCTCTCCAGCCTCAATCTGATTATCGCCTCGAGTGCCAGAGATGGCGGCTGATGGCTGCGTGGGTGGGTTTTGATTTTCACCTGCCCCAAAAGGTACCTACCTACCTGCTCCCTTCCCCTCTTATGCATCCCCGCTGATTTAGCTGTTTGAAACGATTTTCGGGGGCGTTTGGAAATTATGCCATCAATAAACGCGCAGCGGGAAGTAAAGGAGGGAAAAGCAAAAAGTTGGGTGGAATTTTTCATTTATTGCCGGAATCGGGGATCTACCGCATTTATGAAACTGCAGCACATCACATAAATTTGCACAAAGGGCACATCAAATCGAATCGAATCGAATCGAATCGAACTGAATCGAAGCGAACCGAACCGAACCGAATCAATTCAGCGTCAGCAGATTTGATAAAATCATTCAGATCGCAGGAGATGATGGCCATTCGGCACTTTAATATCACATTTTCGGCCACCGAATAGCCACCGAATAAATATATATCTAAAATATAATATGTTTGTATTCTGTTTCGGGGGAAATCCGCAAGGAAAACGACCGAAAAGCATTCGCACATATAATAAAACTTATTTCCATATTCCTAGCCCAACCGAATCCTTCCCCTTTCCTTGGCTTTTGGCCAACCTCCAACCATCTTCGGTCTCTCTTCAAGGCCTCTGCCTCCTTGCTATTCTTTCTTGGCCCCAAACTCTGCTCTGGCAATTTCTTGTTCGCAAAAATTTTCTGTTGCCACTTAGATTTTAGCATGTAGATAAGCAGAAAAGCAGAAAAAGTATTTCCGCTCACTCGTGCACACTCGAAATCAGCGAGGAGGATGCAATTTCTTTTCATCCTCCTCCACTCGTAACCTTTCTTCCTTTACTCCTTTTTTTTGTTGGATTTTTGTTGTATTTTTTGGGGATCCCAAACCGAGACGAGGGTCGCTACAAAACGAACAAAATTGAAATAGAAGAGGGAAGACAAGGTGATGAGGCTCATAATTCATCATAATAGATGTCCCACTTCCAGAAGATAAAGGTGCTGAGGTTTTTTCTGTGTGTTAAATTGCTAAATCAGAGAGGAAATGTGAAAATTGAGAATTATATAAAAATTAAAATTTTAACTTTTTGGGATCTTTGTTATATTTTAAAAGTATGGCATAATTGAGAGATTGCTTTGAGAATGCATTATTAAAATGATTTTTGAAAATATGTACATATATTTCATAATGTGTGTGTGTTCTTTAAGAATATATTTGAGAAGCATAATTCAATTTAATATAAATACATTAATAATTATTAATAATAAACTAATAATAAACAATTTAAAGCTTTTAATTAAACTAATAATAAATTCATAACACTAAATAAATTAAAAATCTTGAAGCTAGAAGATTAACTTATAAATCAAAACAAAAAATAAAGGGCATACATTAATATTTAAATAAATCCATAATATTAAAAGCGCAATGTTTCTCATTAATAACTACAAAAGTAAAGTGAATTAAAAGGTTTTCTGTATTTCTAAGAATTTTTAAGCCATTTCTAATTACATTTCATTTATAAAACGCAACAAGTTTTAGTTCTTTAATATTTTCAAACTGATCTCTAACACCTTGATTTACCAACATGCAACATACCTAAGGAAATCTAAAAACGATAATAAGAACCTAATTAATCATTTAAAATTACAACTTTAATTAAATTACCTTTATTTGCTAGATTTTGTACATCGATTGTATCAAAACCGCAACAATTCATCAATTCAAATAGAAAGTATCGATGTCACCGATATTCATATCTATTTTTTCCAGCTCTTTCTTTGTTAACTTTCAAGCTTAAAATAAATTGAATTAATACATTTAAATAAATACCTCTAGATAGCATTCAGTACAGAGAAAATAAATAAAATCTGTAACTACTGATGACTCTTGACTGATTACCTGGGTTGCAATTTATAGTTCCAGTTATGGCTTTAAGTACGCTTTTTATTACAACCTAACATTGGGTGCTCCGTTTTATTTCCCTCTCATTTTTTCGTGATAAATGTGGCAGCTGCAATTTGCCAGGGATTCCCTCGATGGGATTTTAGTGGAAACTCGCTAAAAATCTCATCATGGCAATTCATCCTCAAGCACACCTCGCACCGCAAGGCGGCCAGGGGGAGGAGGGAGGGAGCAGGGAAGGAGTTGCATTCGTATCCTGTCACCTCATCCTCCATCTGGCCAAGTCTGGCGTTCTGGCCGCATCCTTGGCAAGGCGCTTGCCATAACTGCATGCAATTTGGTAACAACCGCAATGCATATTTGCCCGGCACACACACACACGCACATACACTCTGGTACTGGCACACCACCCAACCACCCACCCACACACACACACACATATACAGAACATTGCCCTGAGTGGCATTTTAGTGTTGCCATTTAAGCAATGGCACCGACTTGGGTGCTCCCACACTTGGAGAAAAGTCTACCAATTTGCTTTTCAATTGGGTTGCTTTGATGATCTCTGAAAGGGGTTTCTTAAATCTAAATATATCGAAAATTATGCCTAATGAAATATATAGTCTTCATGGGATATCTGTACATTTTTGGTACATTTTTAAAAAAGGAAAATGTTTTAATTTGGGTATTTATTTAACAAATAAGTCTGCTATCTTTATGAATCTTGATATATGAATTACCAAATTTTTACATTTTTTATTTATTGTTTTACCAATTCACCTTTAGTTGGGTTGCTTTTAATGGTCTCTAAAAGCGGTTTCTTAAATATAAATATATCGAAAATTATTTCTAATGAAACATATACAGTTTTCAAAGGATATCTGTATATTTTTGTTACATTAGACTAAGAGGAAAATATTTAATATATTTATTTTTGTATAAAAATGAATGTGCTTTCTCTATAAATCTTGTTAAATGAATTACCTAATCTTAAAAACATTATAAACTAATTTTTTATTTAAAAGATTCTAATATATGACGGTTGTAGACAACATTTTGAGGTGCACTTTGCACCATAAATTATATAACTCATTTTATTGTCTAGTAATTATTTCTGAACCGCAAATATTGAAATGAATTGAAATGTTCTTTTAAAGTTACCAGTAAACCATTTTAGCAGATTTTTCCCTAGTTTTGGCTTTCAAAATTGGAATTTGTATGAAAATGTCTAAAAAAAAATAGTTTTAAAATTTAATATTTTATTTATTGTCTTGTAATTATTTACTAAATCGCAAATATTGTAATAAATTTTAATAGTTCAGCAAATGACATACTCTCAAAGTTACCAGATAATCATTTTAGCAGATTGTTCCCTTGTTTTCACCTTCTGAATTGGAATTTTTATAAAAATGTCTCAAATAAATAATTTTACAAACAAGTCTAAACATTTTTAAATGTTTTTAAAAGGCTCTGACTTCTAAAATACCCCGAAATTAGTTTATAACAAGAATATAGAGATTTTAACTACCTCAACTCACAATTTTATTTTTTTAAGAAATCCTTCAGCTTCCTAAGAGAGCTTTGTGGTACTTTTCCCGCTTAATCTGTGTAGAATTTGCGCTCAGTGGTTGCCAGCGAGTTGGAGTGCAAGTGTGCTGCCTTGCCGCCGTGCTCTTGGCATTGGAGTTTGCAGTTCGCAGTTTGCAGTTCGCAGTTCGCATTTCGCTGATGCCGGGCCAGCGATTGCATGGCGAAAGGCAAACGAAGCGAATCATTGTAGTGATATCCTGATATCCTTCGTCCCGGGCCGCTCCCACCTCAAGATAAACTGCTTTGCAATGACAGCCGCCGGCACATGCATATCCATAGTTTTTACAGGCAATTGCAAAGGCATCCGACCGCAAGGCATTCCCCTTTCTCGAGCTTTGGTTATTTTTGGGGTAAGTTCCAAGCTTACCTATCTCGAAATAATAATATCTTCAAGTAAAATGTAGTATTGTTTATTACAGGGTATTAGCCAGTCGCAGTTACCATTTGAAGCTCGGTTAAGAATGCATTTTAGCTTAATTTGATGGCACTTCTCATTGTTTCCCAGTGCAACTGTCGCTGTGCGTCTCATATTTCATAAAAATTAAGTAATCCGCGAGTGCAGGATACGTACAGCAGAACAGGAAGGAGCTGAGAGCTGAGCTGAGAGGACTCCGCCAAGTGTCGGCCAGTTGAAGAGGCCCCCCAAGAGTGTGGCCTGGCAGTCGTAATGGAAAAACTGCCATTTCCGGCAGTCGCAGCTCATGCGTTAAGGAATGGGGTTATCCAGGACTGAAGGAATGGGGCATGCCCTCGGGCTGGAAAGTGCGGAAAACCGAAAGGGGACTTATCTGCCCCTCAGCTGGTGGCTAAAGTCTAAGGCCGATGCACAGCCAGAGCCAAAGCTAAAGCCAGAATCAGAGTCCGAGTCCGATTCCGAGTCCTAGTTGCTAGTGGAAACAGGAAACAGCAGGAGCAGCGGCAGGACCAGTTGAAGCCATGTCATGCATTGGGGAAATGCAATATTTTACTTGAAACTGAAACGAATCCGCACACACACACACAGTCCCGCAGATAGATTCCCGGACAGAGTGACGATTGCCCTACACTCGAAGAATAGTTTTGGAGTAGTTCTGCTGAGGCAATTGCCATGGCAGCCACTCCATTATGAAGCATCAGAATCCCCTGCCGCAATGCAATGCTAATTGGGTGCTTAGCCTGGCTGAAGATCGCCCAGGAGCGGGGCTTCAGCTCGTTAGGGAGCGCTTTTTTCTTCGAGTGCAGCTTTGGGGCTGCCGGCATTGGCTTTAAGCTGCAAGTAATAACCAACTTATGTTGCTAACCGTATTTCTTTCGCCCCCATCAATTTGCTCAGCTCCCCGCGCAAGCCAAAGTGCCTGGCAGCCTGGATAGCTTGGGTGCCTTGGAGTGCCCCTCATCGCTTTTCATCCGCTTTTCCGGACACTTGCTGCATCGGCGAAATGAAAATGAAATGAAATAAATCAAGCTGAAATGCAATTCGCTGAAGAAACACTCAGCCGTTGCCATAAAATAATGCCCTCGAGATCCGAGATCCGAGAACTGCTGGACTATGTCTGCTGCCCACGAAAGACAAGAAGTCGGATGCGGAGGCCAAGTGAAAGGCGTCGGCTTAATGCGAAATGAAATGCCTGCCTTCCTTACTCCTTTTTGAACTTAACACATGGCCACTTAATTATGCAAGTCTCCAGCTCAGTGGCAGGCTCAGTCTCCTGTCCAGGCTCCGGCTCTGCTCAGCCAGTCAGTCAGTCAATCGATCGATCTGCGAGTCAATCAGGCATTCAATCAGTCACAGCATCCACTCAGCCGGCAAACCGCAAACAGGACCTTGAAGCCTTCCCCTGGATTTTCTCCCCCCAATTTCCACTCTGATTGATTTTTCCCCATTTTGTGCGGTTAATGCGGCGCTGCCCTCGGCCTGCCAGGACTCCAATTAAACTGGAAAATTATAATTAAGCCGCAAGCCCAGCACTTGCACAAAAGCCAAAGGCAAGGACACGAAAAATTGCCAAAAAATAAAGGGATGCTGACTATAAAATACCCGGTACATATTCCTATCAAAAAATTCAACTTTGAATTTTCAATTCCTGTAATGAATTTTAATTCGAAGACGTTCGTCACGCTTTATGGGCCGAACAATCAAATTTCGGGGAAATTTATTTCGATTTCGATTCTGATTCAGATTCTGATTCACATTCCGATTTCCTACGCACATTTGCATACTGCCAGCGATTGTCAATAATCATAAAATATGATTTGGCCATTAAAAGCAATCGAACGGAGGACAATATTTCACAAATCGTTGCCAATCAAACAATGGAAGGCATCACATGCAGATACGTTGAGGTTGCGAGATGAGGGACAGGACAGGATAATAGAACAGGATGCTCATGCCGCTGGCAGGAAGTCCGTTCCTGTGTATATCGGGGATCAGGGATAAGGATCGGTATAGGAAGACTCTAACTCTGACTCTGACTCTGCCTCTGATTAGAGGCAACTTGTTCGAAGTTAATTTTGCAAATTGCCCTCGAGGACCCGGGCGCCGCAAAAGGTGAACACTCGTTGGGCAAGTCGGGCGCAAAACCCCCCAAAAATTCCAATTAAACAAATGCCAAACTTTCGCCCGTCTGTCAGTCTGTCTGTCGGTCTCGGTGGCCACATCAGATTTTTGGGGCCTGCCAAAAAGGCACTGCCAGATATGAGGCAACGAAGCGCAAAGCCAAAAACTTTCACAAACATATATCGCTCCATGGCCACGTAGCTACGCACACGAGTGCGTGTGTGTTTGCTGGCAAACAAATTTTTGCTAAAAATATTTGCGTAAAAACGTATTAAATAACGAAGGGGAGAAAATGGCATTACAATTGCACCCATAACATAACGATCCAAATGGAAATTCGAATTCGATATGGTTTTTCGGTCTTGAGTATCAACTCAATTAATTTTCCTCCCAGTAATTGGCACAAGGCACAGTCGGCAAACAAAAACAAACCCCAAAAGTTTTGCGTTGAGAAAGTAACTGAGACCGAGAAGTGAAACTCATAAACAGGCCTAGCCGCAGTATCGGGGCATTGAAATTAGCTCTGCGGTCGGATTATATATCATAAGCCCCAGTCCCAGCCCCCTGCTCTACCTTTCAGCATTATTGTTGCGAAATCACTTGTGGCACAGTTTCGTGCGAGGCGAAACAACTAATCAAATACTTCAGAAACATGAGACAATTGAATTAAGGAGACTCTCTTGAGTGGGTTTGGGGAATCCTGGATACCCTTTAAGCAGTTAGCTTTAGGGCATTATTAAAGAGCTGCCATAAAAGACATAATTCTGAGCTGAAATTTGGTGAAAATCGTTTAATGAAACTACATCTTAGTTAGGAACTTTTCAAGTGGCCAAGGAAATGGGGGAAATTTCCCACAAAAGGGCAGCCACAGGACTGAGGAAAGTGGCAAGTGGAAGGGAAAGGCACAAGGCCGAATCATAGCCAGACAAACTCACTTGATGGCCGTCATCAGCAGGCCCAGAAGGGCCGACTTGTCACGTCTTTGTCCCCCTTTCCATCCCTCTCCCTCTGTGTGTGTGTGTGTGCGTTTAATGACAGGACGACAGTTGGCAGCTGCAATCTGCAGCAATGATATCTATTAATTATGGGGCAAACTCTCGCAAATTGAGTTTTATTTCCATTGAAGTGGATATTCATTTGCATATCACTCATACGCCAAGTGCGCAGCGGCAGGCAACGAACAAATTGGCCGAGTTGCTGCTGCTGCAAGTGGCAAATCGTTGACAATACAATCCAAATGGAATAAGCCATGTCCTTCTGCTCTAGCTCCAGCTCCAGCTTCAGCCACTCCCCTTTTGTGAATCTTCTCAGCGGCATATCCTCCGGGCCTTGTGTCCACTCGGTCTCGGTTACCCACTGTGATATCCGGAGCGGGAGACATGATTAAATTATCGTTGACTTTTGTTGCACCAGAGAGAGCCCCAGCTGCCGGCAATCCAATCGAAGACAAATGCAAAAGGATGGGAATCCAGGAATAGCTGCTTGTTCCTTCGTGTTCCCCTCAGACAATTCTGATGAGTGTCCCGGATTCGCCTGGGACTTATTGTGTGCATATTGCGGAGATATGTACTTCAGTGATATGCGATTGTCATGGCCACAAATCTGGTCCACTTGCCAGGGTTGGTCTTGCAAAAATAGCACTGAATTGCATCACCTTTCATTTGCCAAAGGGACTTGTGGTTGCTACGCATCAACGAATGTCCAGAGAAAGATTATATCTGAATCTTATTAATTTTTCAAAGGAGTAATTGCGATCTAAGAACCTAAACTATTAATATGTAAGCTTTTATCTAGACTATTAAGAGACCAATACTTTTATGCATTCTCGATTCCATTTTTTCCTAGTCTCTTTTCCCTTTTTAGTTGGTGATCAACACACTTTGTTGGGACAAACACCTGGCTTAAAGCATTCAAGTATTAAAATAAAATAAAAACCTCTTTGGGTAACGGATACATACATTATGAAATTGGGATTGTCTTGTGCATGTCAGGTGGACAGGAGATTCCTGTAAGATATCCTGAGAAACTTGCAACTGGCTTTTTAGTTTTTGATTGTGATTGTGTTCATTTTGTAGCCAGAGTTGCCATCATCATGCATGTAGCAAACGGTGCACCCTCCTCCTCCATCTATAGTGCTCTCCTTCTCTCATACACACAATGTCACACACGCATATACGTAAAGTTGTCTCGCTCTAGAGCTGTCTCTCTCTCTCTCTCTTCTCACTCTTCTCTTGGTTAAATCAGCGATGTGAAATGCTCACGCTCACGTTCTTTCTCTGTCTATATATCTTCCTCTTTCTCTCACTCTCTCTCTATCTATCTATCTTTCTATCTATCTCTCCCTCTCTCTATCTACATGTCTCGCATTCTCTTCTCTCTCTTCTGCCTGTCTTCTCTTTCTGTTTGTGCCTCATCCACAGGACGTGCCAGCACTAAGTGATGGCATCTTTCACATTGATTCCTTTATCCTGGAAGCTCCCAAGAGCGCGATTTTCGTGGGATTGCAGAATGACTTCATGTGCGATTTCTCCTACTCGTCGGACGGGCTGCGGATGGATGCGTGCGAAGTGAAGGCGGGAAGTTCAAGCTCGGACTTTGACTCGCAAATGGATGCCCATGCGACCAAGCTGGCGGAGCAGCTGCAGACCTGTGACTGTGATTTCGAATTGGACTTGGAAGATAGCGACCAATTGCAGCTAGAAGCGGAGATAGAAGATCAAGAGGATGATAATGATGATGATGATGATCCTGAGGAGGAGCAAGATCAGGCAGAAGAAGAACAGCTGCAGGTGGAGGATCAGGAGTATGACGACGGCATCGGTTTCAGTTGCGACAGCGATAGCCTCGACGATGAGTTCGTATTAGTGACCGGCCAATGTGTGGCCAGCAATTCCAGCTCCAGTTCGATGCAGTGCAGCAGCGGAGAAGGCAGTGAGGGAACCCTGGCCCGGAGCTCCTCGTCCACCTCTATGGAACTGGACATAGTACTCACGCCGCCGCCGCCACCAGCGCTGGGCAAGCCCAAGTCCAGCAGCGCCAATCCCCTCAAGTTCCTTCACAAAATCATCTAAAAAAATTGCTTCGCTCACGTTCTGCGGTGGCTCGCATTCGCATTTCCATCTGCAATTTGCATTTGCATTTGAATCCGCATCGACATCATTAAAATCAGTCTGACTAAATTCGGAAAAAAGAGAGAACAATTTAAAATGCGATATTCGAACCGCACTACCCATGACCCTGTCGCTTCCGACTCCTGACTTCCCCCATTGTTCGTGCTGAGGTCACCGCAAAGCCGAAATCAGAACAAAATCAAACCATTTCCTGACCCACACACTCATACAGCTCCCCTCATTAAGTTAAGCTGCTAATTGTGAGTCTTAGATATCCGCTCTTAGGTAGGAACTCCGAAGGGAAACATAGTTAACAGTATTATCGAAAATCTAGGGATATATGTAACCCCGATTCGTTGCATCGGGTTCACCTTAAGTAGATTCCATTGGACAATCGCGCTAACGGAGGCGAGTCCTTCAAGTAAATAGTTAACTGTTTGTTAAACGAATTGCTGCCAAAACTAATACCGCACAAAAGCTATATATACATCGGATATACCTATAGAAAGAGGAAAATAAATATATATATATATAAACGAAATGAAATGTGTACCTTGGGATCGTTTCACTGCTAACTGGAGTTTGAAACCAATTACATTTCGGTTGTGAATCTCGTTCTGCTTCTGGTCAGAAGGGGCCAGGCCGCCGCGCTTGCATTTCCTTAGCGATTTGCATTGGCTTCTCCCTCATTTTGCCATTATATTCGTTTGGTCCTGTCAAACAGTGAGTGGTTGAGGGAATCACTGAATGACTGAGTGAGTTATCCTACAATAAAAATCGCTGCTAAAGTAATTGGCAAAAATAAAGCAACTAAAAAGGATGCCAGATAAAAAGGTGCACGAAATGTTTGCCTTGTACATTCCATTATGAATGCAATTCGAGGTGGTTTCGAGTGGGTTGGATCGATCGACTGGATCGTCCTTCATTATTCTGTATTTACGTATTAACGCTTCCTTTTATGCAGGCTATCAAGTGCTTCCCTCGGCAGGATTTACGCACCTCCCTGACCTGTCCTCCTCTCTGCCAGGCCCTGCCCCTGCCCCTCGCATCCAGAATCGACGTATTAATGACTGCAGAAAATAAAGACAGACACAGAGAGAGAGAGTGAGGGAGCGGGGTGTGAGTGGCGGCATCAGGTGGCGGCTGGCTTAATTGCTCTGCCAGGGCGCTCTCCCTTTTCCAGGGCCCTCTCATAATCCACTATATATGTATGCAGGCTGGTGCAGGGGGCTTTAAGGATATTATATTACGCGCTCTGCAGATATCCAAGATGCGAGAATCGGGCTTAACTCCGCCTTCGCCTTCGTCCCTTGCCAAATTAATTAAAAATATTTATTGTTATGCTTATTACATTGGTTTTACCCCCTCTCTCTCTCTCTCTCTCTCTCTCTCTATCCTTTGGCTCCGCCTTGCAGGAACACATCCGTGAGTCCAAGGAGAGCAAGCTGGACGAGATGGGTCGCAACTCCAAGGGTCGCTCGCGGGAGAACATATCCAGGTGAGTTGCTGTGTGTTGTGTGTACTTCGAGCTGGGTTCGAGTGGCTGCCTCCAAATCGGATTGCCGGGAGCTTCCAAGGAGCAAGCACACAAATTATCACTAAGCGCATTACGTATACGCAGCGTGGGCGCTGATACACACTTGACGCGACAATTGACCAGCTGTCACCCGATGCCACAAGATATCCAGGCGATAATTGAGAATTTAAAGAGGTGTTCCTCTTTTAAAAATTGATTATTAATAATAATAAATATTATATCAACTTTTTACTTTATATTCCCAGGCAAAAGCACTCGCAGACCTCGCTGCAGATCCTGGACGATGTCTCCAACAGATACTACCGCGAGGCGGTGCCTCTGTCAACGCAGTCGAGCAAGGCCGACTTTAAGGAGAAGGAGCACAGCATCCTGCGCCGCCATGCGGACATGACCCAGACGAGTCTCGGGGACAGGGACGATGGCGAATCCAGCTCCACCACCACAGCCACACACGAGATGATGACAAAGGCAACCATGGCGGCGGCACCAATTAATGCCTGCGACATGGGCTGTCAGACGAGGTGAGTTGGCAATAATCCCTCGATATAAATCCGGCAAAGAGAACATAAACACCTACGTATTATCCTTTGAACTAAATAAAAACCATGTTGACTGTTGCTAAAATCAGAAAAAGAAGCATACGAATTCTTTATTTTCTCAACCACAATATGCACGAATGTCGCACTTTTATCCAGCTCCCGATCCCTATACCCATTCCCTTCCCCTGAACAATCACATATGCCGTATGTGCAGTCAAATAGATGCCAGAAAATTGCAAAGTCAACGCCGGGCAAACACTAAAAACAATGACAGTGTGGAGAATGGCGTCCAGGAAGTTATAGGGGGTTCACAGAGCAGACGCGGACGCGGTCGCCGATGTCGATGTCGAAGCCTGTCGCTTCGACAACACAAATCGATGCAAATATTTGTATTTGCATGCGTCTTTATTGGATATAGCGACAGGTCCCAGTTGGAATCGGAGCGGGAATGGGCATGGGCATGGGCCAGGACGTGGGCGCTAGCTGTCAGGATAGTGGGTTAGCAGGATGTTGGAATGGCGGAATGACATCCAGACAGACGCAGTCAGACATGGAATGCAGTGACACACAATGCCGGCGACGTGCCCACATGAAGATGATTCATGCGAACGAGTCACAGTTAACAGTGAATCCCCGTACCCGTGCCGTACCGGTTGTTCCGGTTAATTTATAGTCAGGAATAGGGGCAGGGCGGAATTTATTAACATAATCTGGAAAGGGGACCAATTGCTTATTTGAGGGGGAGAGTCAAAGCTGAAAGGGCTGATTAGGTGAGAATTTAGCTGCTTTTTAATCTAATACAGTCCTGCATTTTATTTAGTTGATTTTTAATTGAATACAGTCACACTGATCTCTATTTGCAGCTTGTAAACGGCATACAGTCACACTGCACACAAATCTAATTGCTCCTTTACTTTGTACAGTCAAACATTATCTAGTTGCTTCCTAACTTAATACAGTCACACTTCGTTAAATTTTTTGTGTTAAGATTATTGTAACTTTTGTTAGAAACTTGCAAAGCAGTGATGGAGTTATTTTCAATCCTATAAATCAGGATGAACATATATAATCTTCTTCAAAGTCAGTTCCCAGACTAATTGCAAACTGGAAGGGCATACAACCTTCGACTTGCCGTAGTTGGTTTCCTTTTTTTGTTAATTATAAGCTAGCTGAGTCTTCTGAAAAGTATGATGACATGATTTCGATCATGTAACGTCATAGCCTCCTGACGGACTCAATTCGGTTAATTGACGCAACTGTTCATGCTCCTTATTCATCCCTCATCCCATCCCACTTACCTCCCCCTTTATGTTGCATTATGCACTTAAAAGAAATACAAATTATTTCATGCTATAAATACTATGACTTTCGAAATGAAATTGAATCAAAAACTATTGGCATTGCTTTAACCCTTTGGGAATTATAAAACCAAAGATGTGGGAAATCCCCTAAAGTTTTATGATTAAATCGATTCTCAGAGTTTTCGTTCGAGTGTCCCTATAACATACTCCTACATCCTTCCTGCGAATGAACCAACCCGAAAAGCCCTTTCGTGTGCAACTGACAAATATTAAAAACCTTTCACTTCTCTTCTCTCCCCTCTTTATCTCTCCGTCTGCGGCGGCGCTCACCTCAGGGAATCGCTGTTTGTCAACAGTCCCGTAATTGGACCGTCGGCGGGAGCGGGTGTTAATGTTGGCTTTGGTATGGGCGTTGCCTCCTCGGCCTCGTCCTCCGGTCCCGGCGGCGGTGTTGCCTCGCTAATGAGACAAAAGTCCAGCTCCTCCTGCGGCTCGGGGGGCGGGGCCATGATGATGCCACCGCCACCGCCGCGATTCTTCTCCACGTTTGGCTATGAGCCATCGGGATCGCCGTCGGCAGCTGGGACGCTGACAAGGCGCAGCATGCAGCAGCACCAGCAGCAGCAACAACAGCCACACCAACAGCAGCATCATTTGCAACAGCAGCAGCAGCAGCATCACCAGCAGTTGCCGCGCCAGGAGTCCATGGAGCTGGAGGAGCGACACAGCCTCCGCTCGCACTACGGCGGATTGCTGGTGACGCCGACGGCCAAGCCGCCGCAGGAGATCTGTCACCACCACCACCAGCACCAGCAGCATGCACAGCAGCAGCAGCAGCAGCAACAACAGCAGCAGCGTCTGCATCATGCTCATCCTGCCCATCCGCATCCTCCGAGTATTGCTGCTCGCTTGCCGGCCATGAAGGGACATGGCCTGGGAATCGGAGGACCTGGCCAGACAACGATCCTGCCGGGCGGCAACAACAAGCAGCAGCAGCAGCAGAAGAACGAGGAGTCCAAAGTGTTCATCGACATACGGAATTCGGCGCCAGATGTGATTATCATGACGTCCCATTGACATTTAAGGATTGCCCGTCAATCAGGAACGACACCAGTAAGCAGCAGCAGAAGCAGCATCAGCAGTAATCACTTGCAACAAGGCTGCACCAGCACCAATACTTGGAGCAGCAACATAAGGAATTTAAGGGAAAACAGCGGCAACAACGGCCACATGAAAGTGTACAACAGCAATTGTTTGAGCAATAGCAATAGCACCTACAACGGCGACAACAACAGCAGCAAAAGTGGCATTAATGTGCGCAGCAACAACAGGAGCAACAACAGGAGCAGCAGCAACAACATGAGCAACAAATTGAGCAACATCAGCGGAAAGAGGATGCGTTACAGCAACTGGACATCGGGCGACATATTAACCGCAGCGGCAGCCGCAGCGTCGGTGATGACACAACAAGGACGCTGTGCAGGACAAGCCTTTTACTCCCTCCTGGCCACCCGCACACACGCACGCATCCTGTTTGCAATCTGCTGCTCTCATTTGGCACTCTCCCTTTGCTCTTAAAGCGCGGTGCGAGGTGTGAGCTGTGAACGCGATATTTTCAAGCGGCTGCAGTTAAGGACACTTCTTACTTACTTTTCATGTGACTATTATCTTGCGAAACCCATTTTAAATAATTTGTTTAACCATATTAGGCACTTTTCTAAATACCATCGTATTTTTTAAGGCGTGTTTTCAAGTACAAGGCTTCATTTTCAACTAATTTATATAATTTACCTGCCCCACGTTACATTAAGAGATTCAAGAGTTAGTTGCTTATTTTTTTAATGATTCAAAAATCTAAAGACAAATTGGAAGAATTGAAAAACACAAAAAGGAACGTAAACTCACATAGGCTACGTACAATATAAATCAATATTTATCAAATAGTGTTCACGATCGATAACGAAGCATACAGCTGTAGGGTGAGATACTAGTGTTAATCTCTACTATCTTTGCTTTGTTTGCATATCATACTTGAAATCTGTAACTAAGTCTTCGATTTCAAGAGATCATTGTATTATGTTACTTTTCTAAAGGTATTTCTAAAGTTTGCGATATCCGAAAGTCAAGAGCTACAAATTGAATTTTTTTGCTTCTGTTTAAAGTTAGGCAAAAGGGCAATAAAAATTCTTCAAGACACCGGCACAGCCCCGATAAGCTCCCATACATGGCTCTGGGCCCGGCGACTGGAGGTGACTGAGCGAGACAAATGGAAGATGTGTCGGTCCGCTGGCCTCGGCCCCGGCCAGCCTTTTTGCGATACCCAGTTCCAAGTTCCTAGGTCCGAGCTCCGAGGAGCGGGTGGTGTAAGGCCAAGGAGCTGTTTCAGTTGTTGCCGCCGGACCGCACTCGCCGGACATTCAATGGCATTTCTGTTCGAAAACAATGCGAAAGCAGGACCCATTCGGATGCGGATGCGGATACGGACTTGGACTCGGTTTTAGGGACACGAATGCGGAGGAGTGGCAGACACTAAGCAGACCGTTGACAACGTGGCGTATGAGCAACATGTCCCAGGACATTGTTATCGGATCCCATCGCCAGCAGCACCCTCCCTTGGCTTGCCGAAAAACTCCTTTGCCTTCCGCAAAATGCTCGGACAGGAACCTGTTCATTTACATGCATTGCAAACGTGGTCCATTTGCACGACGATGTCGCCACCGGAGTCCATCCATCAAGGGCACGTGCTCGGAGCTCAATTTTTGGCCAGGCTCCGAGGGTTTTTCCGGGTCGGGAGCCGCTGCGTACATGCCGCTTCTCGGCCAGCCAAGCAATTTTCGTGAAAATAGTTTTTTAAGCGATTTCGTTGAGGGTTTTACCCACTCCAACTGGCTTTATGAAATTAATTTTTGCTCCACAACAAAGGCTTAGCCACTCTTTTTGGGTGGGAACTCGTTTCATTCGTTTAACCCATTAAGTGACAGTGGTCGAAAAATATATTTTACTTTGTGCTACTTGTGAGCAAGTCACTAACAGAAGAAACAGAACAGATTTCTTGTATATAAGGAGGTAAAAATGAGTCAAAACTATGAGACTTCTAAAGAGTTCCGGGTAGCTCATTGTCGAGGATTCCTTTAGCTAACTTTCCCATACTAATGTGCAATAACAAAGATTTAGAGAGCTTCATTTGATTTAAAAAACAAAACCAAACACATAAATTCATTAGCTAAATTTCAAGTTGTAATTCCCCACAAAACTGACAAGTTACAAAACGCAGAGTTTTATTTCAAAGTTGAAAGTCAGATGAGCTCTGCTTTTTCGACCCTATTTTCGTGGGTTAAGCAAGGACCGAGGGACACAATCTTTCTGGTTCATCTGCTATCTAAATCTTTTTCAATTAGATAAATTAGCTCGCTCTCCCCCTCCGCACAGACCACTTCTACTGGGGCGCACCTGTGGAAAAGTTTGTTCCGCTCTCGGTTTCCCGAGAGCCGAGCTCTCGAATCCGTCAGTCCGCAATTAGCGTGGTCACCGTAATGTGGTTACTTTCGGGCTTACGGATATTTTCGGGGCCCTGATTCCCATTTTCCATTTCCATTCCCAGTACCCGGATCATCCGAGCAACCTGAGTGGTTACTCCAATGGCGTAAATATTGTCGCAGCTGCCAGTGTCAAAAAAAAAAGAAAGGGGGGATGCTGAAAAAATAAAGATGACAATGACAATGAGCGACGGCGTGGGAAATCCATTTGATTGATTGAATTTAAGGGCCAGCGACGCTTTTGTGGGTGTAAAGGGAGTAAATGACAGGACCAAAGGACCAGCAACCAGGACCGAGACCGACCGATGTCCGATGGTAATGATAATGGTGCAACGCTGCAATTTTTCTTTCAAATCATTAGAGTGATTAAAGAGAGAGCGCTCCTCCGACTTGACTCGCGCACAGAACCCTCATCATCTTGAGCACGGAAATCAGTCACATGGAAGCCCTCGGAGCAGGAACAGAATAAGCTGGCCGCAATTGTATGCCTTTTGCGGGGAGGCACACTCCAATCGTAGTTACTTTTGTTCAAATAAAGTCAATTTCTCGGTCAACACACTAACTGTACACTTCAAGGGAGTGTTTTGAAGCTTCATTTCTGCTTTTCTGTACTTGCTATGCCAGGAATTATATTGCACAAGTAATCGATACTTATTTGGGCGACTCTGTGAACCGTTCCGTTTGTAAATAAATAAATAAAATAAAGAAATAAATAAATGAAACAATGAAAGAAACCACACTGACTTGGTCATATCCGAAAACCCTTTGTTGTTAGGCTTTTTTATGTATTAAAACCACATGAACTAGTTGTAATTGTTAATTGTATTTTATTCGTTCTGTTATAACCATAAAACACCTTTTTTCTGGCTACAATTTAAGAGAAAAACTAGCGATTTTACTAAAACTATAAAACTATAAATAAAATACGATATCTATACTAGAACACGGAAGGATAAAGTGTATTATAAGCCAGATATGTCTAGGATTAAGTCAGATGTATGATACTTTTTTTTATAAAAACATATACATAAATAAATACTTAAAGTATCGAAATAAACTACGCGCAGAACAAAAGAGAACAAGGCATAGAGAAAATATAGAGAAACTTGTTCTGACGACTTTTTTTTTTTGTTTGTTTTTAATGACTGCAAGCATTGTAATTGTAATTGTAATTGTAAATTGTCGAGCGACAAAAAAGGTATACACATACGAGCATAAAATAATTACCAAGTGGAAGAAAAAACGAGGCGAAGAGCGTAGATTTAAATAACGGGATAAGAGGGCTAAATTTGTGTTAAGCATCGCCTGTGCGCGACTGTGTGTCTATGAATGCATGTAAAATAAACTGAAATACGATCGAATAAAAATTCATTTGGTGGAAATGTAAGCGATTGTGTTGTCTCTCCTCTCTGGGATTTCAGTCCCGAAAGTATGCCCCTTGAAGGTAAGATCCGCCCGAAAGTAGGCAGCTCTTGGAGTGCGGATAAACACGGAAGCACTCGAAGGCAGGCAGCGCGAATCGGATGACCCAATTTGGATGGAGCACCAGCAGGCCACCGGGCCAGCTAACACCCAGCCGGGCTGGACCACCCGTGGGCGTTGCCACAGCCAAGAACGAATAAAATCGTTTAATAAGGCTCTGCCTGGGTTTAGACTGTTTTTAAAGGGCTTCAACTTAGCATAAACCAGAAAGGAAGCTAAACGGCGAACTAATATTTTGAAACAATGCAATGGCAGGGTATTATAATTATAGTCCGAACCTAGTGAACGTGTCATTTCCGACCCTATAAAGCATATTTATTCTTGATCAGCATCGAGCGAGAATAGATTGACTCAACGGTTGATGCTGATCAAGAATATATATGGTTTATAGGGTCGGAAATGACTCCTTTACTTCGTTTATGGCTTATGACTAATTTTATAATACACTGCAAGGGTGTCAAAAGGAAATATTTTTATTTATCCGCCAACAGATATATATTACAACCTTTTGCTTTCTGTGCAAGCTTCTGTTCTTTTTATTTAATATTTTAATTATAGTCTCACAAATAAAATATATATTTTTTTTTATTTTAATAAAGTTCGTTTGTACTATATAGATTTCTAAAGGTAAATTACATAAATTTACTTTGCCACATTTATAATTTAACATATCAAAATCGAATATTTTATGATTTAACTGGTAAATATGCTAAAACTTATCTCTAACAATTTTATTTATTTTACTTTTACTTTATAAATAAATTTATATATAAACAAGCCATGTGAATGGTTAAATCCTAGGTTAAGCATACATATCTCTATAACATTTGATGGGACATTGCTGCAATTATTTCGTGTATCTCGTGGCATAGCTAATGTTCTAGCTGGCAGCTTGTATCTGACAAATACTGAGATACGCATCCGTATCTGTTGCTCCGAAGCTCGCCGTTCGAATGCAAATTTGTCGCGCGCATTCCGCCTTTTGTTGTCCATAGATTTATGCACTCTCGGCCGACGCTTCGGCTCCGACTCCGACTCCGTCTGATTTGTGGCCCCGCCGTGCGAATGGCCAGCTCATCGGCCAGGCAGCCCCCAGTCCCATTCCCATGCGTCCATATAAATGTCTACGCTGGATGGGGGGACAGTAGTTAGCACCAAGATGCCATCGGGTCGGTATCCGCTGCAGATTCACCTGCTGCTCTCGATTCTGCTCCTGACCTCCGCACAGAGGTCGCCGGTTCGGGTGCCTGCTCCGCCGCGGCGGGATCTGCAGACCCCCAACTTTGATGGGGAGAGCTTCGAGAGATTCGGGGGCGGTGGCGCTGGCCTGAGTAGCGAAAGCCAGGAGAGCAGCGAGGAGAACAGCGCAGAGATGCGGGAGCAGTTGAAGCAGGTACTGGGCGAGCAGCTGGCCAACGCCTTTGCCCCATTGGCCACCACACCCTTCTCGCCTTCATCGACGCCCAGGCGGCCAGGAATAAGAGCGCCCAGCACGGGGGCCGAGGCCCGGGCTCAGTTTGCCGAGGATCCCAACTCCAATGAGGAGGATGGAGAGGGCGATGAGGAGTCTGGCGAGGAGGAACCAACGCCGCAGCCTTTGCCTCAGCCTCAGCCGGTGGCCCAGCTGCCTGGATTTCTGCCACAGGCTCCAGCGGCTGCTGAGGCTGCAGAGCCAGAGGAGGACTACAATCCCTGGCGGGATAACTTCTACGACCTCAACGAAGATGGCAGCTACATCTTTGGGTGAGTCCTCAGGCTAGCTCCATCTCAAGGACCTATTCTATAAACATTTACATTATATTTAATATATCTAAAACTTATTTATTATATTTACTTAGCTACGCCATTCCCCACGGCGTCCGTCGCTGGGAGAAGGGCTACTACTCGGAGGATCAGCATGGCCGGGTGGTCGAGGGCTTCTACGTCCAGCCCCGTCATCTGGCCCAGGGCCTGGGCTATGAGCTGCGATGCTATATAGCAGATGCCGAGGGCTACCATTCGCTGCCAGGTAAGATTGATCTGAAATAATACAAATTAGAAAAATAAAATTGGGAAATATTGCAGTGGAGTATCTGATACGACCGCCGAGTGTGCGACGCGATGAAGAGCCGCAAGTTAATTGCTTTAATAATCACCGCAAGCGACTATAAGTGATCCACGGAGGCATTAGTTATAAGCACGAGCAACTTGGAAAGTTTGCCAGCTTTAAAATAAATATTTTCCATGGCTAACATAATTTTTTTTTTGTGCACGTTTGTAAATATATTTATGCAAGAACACTTTCTAGCTGAAACTGGCTTACAGTTCAATAAATAAATGTACCTCTCGGGAAGTTATGAGAATCTGAATGACGCGAAAATCTATTCAGACAGGATGTCCCGTCGAGGATGGAAAAAACAGGAAGCAGAAAACATAACTTTCCCGCACACAAGAAGCATGCGAATCGCTTAAGAGAATTCTCGGGGCTTACCCGTACAGTCATCACTTCCTTTTTGCTTTGGCGCTACATCTTCTTTGTTTTGGTTTTCTTTTTTTTTCTTTGTTTTTTCTTACTTTTTGGTGCTGCTTTTGGTTTATTTTTCGCAACTGTTTCAGCTTCCTTTTTGCTCCGATTCCAGTTTAATTCAAATGGCATTTGAAAAAACTTTTTATTTGCTTTTATTGTCTTTTATTTAGCCCTGGTGCCCGGTAATCTTTCTCTTGTCCTACACGGAGAGAAACGATAAGGGGCATTAATAAATAATAATGATAATAAATAAAAAACCAAAAAGAAACGTCTTTGTAGGTTTTTTTTAAATGATTATTTAGCTTTCTCAGGTTCCGTAAAGGTTTGTACTTTTTAAAATAATTTTAAGCTACATATTTTTAATTAGATTTAAATTTTACAGCTTTATCTACTAATGACGCACCTTTGTAACGCTAAAAACAGGTGTTTAATAGCATCTTTTTCGCATAAAATTGAAATTTGATTAATTTATTTATAAAACCTGGTCAAAACATTGATTTAAGTTAGAAATTCTAACTGGAGGAAGCCGAATTTTTTATAAATTAAAGAGTTTGGGTATATTTTTCTCTTTTTTGAATCGATTCGCCTGTTCATGCTGATTAAAAAAATATATGGATTATATGGTTGGAAATGAATTGTAACTGAAATTATAATACCTTGAAATATTTAGGTGTGTTCTAGTTTCTCCCAGTGCACTGGTCCCACAGCGGACCAAACGAGATTTCGGCTATGTGTGTGTGTGTGTGAGTTGTGTGGCTTCTGCGGCGTCCCTGAATGGAACGGTATTCCCACCATTTTCAATTTTTGGCGATTTGTTGCGGCACTTAACGGTTGTTTGTTAGCTGTCATTGTTGTTGCTGATGAAGCGCCTTTTGTCTCAGCTTCCCGCTCATCTCCTTCTTTTGTAGTACAGTAGAGCCAAGCTATGGAGGACATTGAAGAGCTGATGAGATCTGTAATGCTAAGAGAAACATTTAAATAGATAAATAAAATTAGTACATTTATTCTGAATGCTCCTTAAAAAAAAGAACACTTTAATAAATTTAATAAATAATTTTAAATTCCTAAATAAAACACATAACTTTTACTGAATGCACCTTAAGTATTTCATAAATTCTAGTCATTTCCCTCACATCTACACACTTTGTACTAGTTTTTAATTATTTTTCATTTCCTTATCAGGTAAATTCTGACCCATGTTTACTTTATGCAGGTAAGACTGTACTTGCTAGTAACACTGTTATTGTTTTTATTTATTTTTTCTGGTAACTATCCCAAGACGGACGCGCGATTTCTGGGCAAATTGTTTCAAGGCAAGTCCCCGAAAGGGGGTTGCCCGCATCGCGCGCATCCCACAAACATCAATGTATACATCCCGCATCGAAATCTACAGCCACATCCGCGGTTTTCCCGGCACAAAGTTTCCCATTTCCCGGCTCCTTCTCCGGTTAAAATGCGAATTTGCCTAAATCAACAGAGCCGAGATATAAAGCAACCATTTTGTGTGTCTTCTTTGCATTTGAAAAGTAAAAAGTAACAAGATTTCATTGTAGCTCATATTGTGTCGTCTATTTGCATATCTGGCGCGTGGCTTTATGCCGAAATGCCGGGTTTTCGGCCGGCCTATGTACCTATGTACCTATGTTTGTACCTATGTACCGGCGTAAATAGACGTAAATACGGCGACCTTTATATTATATAGTCAGGCCGAAAGAGTGCGATAAGGCGGAGACAGCGAAAAAAATAAAAACAAACCCAAAAAAACAGGTTTATTAAGCTCACGTTTTTGAACATTTAGCGATTGATCGTGATTTTTGCTGTGCTTTTGGCTCTTTTTTATAGCAGGTGTGACACGGGACTAACGTAACACCATCGAAATTGTTGACAAAAAATTAAAATGGATTGAGTAATATTTAGGGAGGATCTTGAATGAATTTTGAGCTGATTTATGCTTACTTTAATTTATCAATAACAATATGAAATGTATCAGGCAAAAGCACTTCTCAAAAATGCATTTAAAATCATTTAATAAATAAAATAGATTAAGTAATATTTAGGGGGAACTTAAATGAATTTTGAGTTAACTGCAAAGTAAAACTAACTTATTAATTACAATATGAAATGTATCAGACAAAGGCACCTCTAAAAAATGCATTTAAAATCACATAGATTAAGTAATATTTAGAGAGGATCGTGAATGCATTTTGATTTTGTTTTTTTCTTACATTAACTTATTAATAATAATTATTATAAAATACATTATACCAAAATCACTTTAAGAAAACTCATTTGACAATTAAAATAGATTGAGTAATATTTATGTAAAATCTTAATTGAATTTTGAGGTAATTTTAAAGTAAGACTTTAACCTATCAAAAATTAATTTTAAATCATTTAACATGTAAAATAGATTGAGTAATATTTAGGGAAGATCTTTTATGAATTTTGAGTTGTTTTATTCTTACTTTTTTTATGAATTTTGAGTTGTTTTATTCTTACTTAACCTTTTAAATAATAATAAACAATATTCCAAGCAAAATCACTACTCCAAAAATTCATTTAAAATCATTTAACTTCGCAACTTCATTTGCATATTTAAGGGCAAACTGAGTTAAATTTAATTTTCAAACATTCTTGTGTGTTTTGTGAGCACCATTACCATATCCATTTTCCCGCTCATTTTCCAAGCTTATTGCATTCGCTGCTGCGAATGTTGTTTCTCTTTCGCTGTTGGGAAATGCATACTCCATACTCCTTTGACCGAGATTTGAACTAATTCCGGAATCCATTTCCACACATTTCCCGCCAGCGCTCTTCGCCGAGACCTCGGAAAATGCTGTTTGGTCAACTGAAAATCATGGAGTAATCAACTTAAAGCGAAACTTTGCCGGCTAAACTTTCGCACATGCCGAGATACAATGCCAAGATACAAAGATACATACACTGGCAGCCCAAGAGGCTCGGTCCTCGGATACAAACTTGCCTATAATTGAGCAATTTACACCACAACAAGATGGGGGAGTTGGCTGGGCGGCTCCTGGGCGGCTCCTGGACGTCACTACTGTGTCGGAGGAGGAGGTCAGTTTGGGAGACGAATCGAGGAAAGTTTGGCCGGGAGCATCAAACAGTGGCTGGAATGTGATAAAAATGCCGAGATTATGTAACCGAAATACTTTTAAATCGAAATCGAGCAATATAAATTCATGGCTTAGACACTTGAAAATGCCAACGTCGGTCTCCTTGGCCCCTGGCTACTGGGAGGGGGGGGAAAATGGGAAATGGAAAATGGGAAATGAAATATTGTGAGCACACGCCGAAAGACAGGGCCAAATAAAGCGAACCCTGCTGCGGGTTTCCTTCTTTTTTTCAACAATATTTTATACTTATGTGGGTAGAAATATTTATTAGTTTGTTGTGCGCATCTCAATCTCTTTTTTGTTATAGTTTTTTAAAATAATGCCAGGCTTAGCTCGATCTGAAATCGTTTCTGAAACATATATCTTTAAATTTCAACTCCGTTTGCCAGCGGCCCATTTGAAGGCCTCTTTACGACTCTTTTGGCATTTACATGCGAAATATTTTGGGGCCGTTAAAAGTCAAATGAATGCATTTGTGAGATAAGATCGGAGGTGCCGTTAGCCGGCACCTTAAGCCTCAATAGTATGAGATGTCAGAAATGTTGGGAAAATAAGATTACAGCTGTTTCCGCCGAAGTGCTTACATTAATTAACTGCAGTCAAGGTTTGACAGACAGGCTCCAGAACTTGGGAGTTCCCTTAACCCTTTGCTGGTTACGGTGACTATGTAGTATATCTTAATGTATAAATACTTTTGAATTTATAGATACTTGAGGTATTTCCCTCAGTAAACTGATCATTAATCCCGTTGATAAATTATGATCTCTGAGGTGAATTTATCAATTAATTGCTACTTTGGTGTAAATTAATCACCTTAAAAAATGACTTGACAGATAATTTATATTAACAGACATTTACAGATACAATTGTTCACATTCCATTAACTAATATAATATATTTATATATAATAAATAAAAGCAAATGCAATGAACAATACTTAAATACTTAAAATCTAATAAATAGATTAAATATCATTAAACCTAAAAGCCAGCGATTTACGCAACTTAGTTGTAGTTTTGTAATTTTCTCTTTCTTTAATAAATACAAGCAATATAAGATGATAGTTAAGCCGTAACTTCACTTAGTTAACATGTAACATAAATATAACATTTACTCTTATTTGACAAACAAAATCAGCACCTTTCAATGGTTGTTTTGTTTAGATGAACCTGTAACAACAGAACACAGAGCACACCTTACCTAATCTCCCATTTAGTGAACAAACAAAGAAAGTCTGTAAAAATCAATCCCCCTGCCCATCATCCCCCCCTATACGGCCGCTGTCAAATCAAAGTCATCACAAACAAAGCCAAGGAAAACATAAATATTTAAGCCAGAAGGGGGCGTGATGAATGCCAGATGAAGTCTGGCGCATTTTCACACACTGCTCGGCGCACACACAAGGGTTAAGCAATTAGGGGCAGATGGCGACGCCTACACTGCTATCAAAATCGATGACCAGGCCCGACGAGATGGGCCACGCCGATAGCAATGTGGAACGATGACGCGGCCTGGTCAATGAACCATGTCGATTTGGGACTGAGATTTAACTTTTTTTCCTCTTCTTTTTTTGCATCTGGGACTGACACACTTCGGGATCGATTCGGCGGCGGCGCAACAAACAAATAATCAAACAAACAAACGGAGTAAACAAGCCCCAGAAAGAGAGTCCAAGGATGCCTCCCTTCCCCCTCGGCCGATAATACTGTCAAAATCACAAAAGGCACCGTGACGCCTCACAAAACCTACAGGAGCAGCATTTTGGTGGAGGCGGAGGAGGAGGTGGCTCCAGAGTTGTCCAAGGAGCAAAGGGATTTTTTCAAAAGGGGAAATTGGGGATGACCCAAGGGAATTTTTGGAAATTAAAGTAGTGTTTGTTTGTTCTAAAGATTTAAATTCTAAAGATCTTTCTTATTGTTACTACTCTTAAATGGTGTTATGTATCTTAACTTTATAGGATCTCATATCATAGGAAAAGTGCACTGGTCTCGGGAGAAAGTACTAAGGATTCTAAGGTTTTAAATTCAAGAGATCTTTCCTATTGTTATAACTAAAAAATGACGTTATGCATCTTATCTTCTTAAGAACTCATATCTTGTTGACTGGAAAAATGCAGATTTGGCAGCACTGGTCTCGGGAGAAAGCACTCGGTGAGAAAGTGAGGAAGTGGGAGGCTTAAGAAGAACTCGAGGAATCGGAGGAAGTGGGAAACGGGAGGCCAAGTCCCAAAGGCAATGCCAAATCATTGCCATTGACGTGTGAGGAATGGGTTTATTATACTTCAAGACCAGCCTGTTGCCCGGCCTTTCTTTTTCTTTTCTTTTGACTCCTTTTTTTGATTTTTTTGTTTTGTTTTCTGGGTGAACAGGCCAGCCCGTTCGTGTACTCTGCCGGACATTTTTCATCTTTAGTGCCGAAAGGCTTCACTCGAGTGGCCTCTGCGGCGGCTCTGGGGTATATATAAGGCGAAGCTTGGCAATGCCACACAATCAATTATTCAATTCTGAGCAGCATGTTCGAGTTTGCCCCGAAAGTCGGTCCGTTGGCGGTGATGCTGATGATGATGCTCCTGCTGCTCCTCAGTCCCGTGGACTCGCGGTGGACAAGGCGGCCCAGGCGCACGACCACGCCAAGGAGCACCACTGAGAAGGCGGATCGGCATCAGTATTTGCACCACTGGCCACCATTGGTGGCGCCAGCTCCAGTGCCAGTTCCTGCTCCAGTTCCTGCGCCTGTTCCTGCTCTAGTTCCTGCTCCCTCACCTCCCCAAGCCATGTGGAAGCCTAGTCCGAGTCCCCGCCTAATTGACAGCTTCGATCGGAGATCTGCGGATGGAGAGTATGAGTTCAGGTGAGGTTACTCTTCAAGTTCTTTAAAAACAATCAAAATTCTATATATACTTCAATTTCAGATTCCAGCTGGATAATGGCAATACTCGCTATGAGCGCGCCTACTGGCTGCCCGTGGGCAAGGACCTCGTCCTGGCCAAAAAGGGCTACTACTCGGTGCCGCTGCCCAATGACCAGTTCTCCACCATATTCTACACGGCGGACAACCGCGGCTACCATGTGGATATGCGTGAGTAGCATCTCATGGCCCAAGGCATAGAATGCGCAGCGATCTGGGATAGAATAAAGACCTCCCATAATTCCGCACTCCCTGCCAGAGGCTCCTGTGTCTTCTTCCTTTAGCCGCTAATGAATTTATCCAAAACGCAGAGACGCTATCCGGAGAGCGGCCGCTGTTGCCGCGCAGCCTGGATGTGCCCGGAGTGGGATCCAAAATGGAAACAGTAACGGTAACGGATGGAGGAGCGGGGACTAAGCGAAATTCAATAAGCGACCCGGAGCGTAACGAGCAGGATGCGAAGGATGTGGAGGATGTACAGGAGGACATGGTGGATGGGATGGTGGATGTGGACACAAGTGTAGCTGGCACCGAGCGGGTTCCCGATGTAAGTGCCACTGGGGGTTATCCCTTCTCCTAGACCAGGCAGCTCCCTGAACTAGAACACTGAAAAGAATAACTAATTAACAAGCTTCTATTAAAGGAGGCAAGCAGTAAGCTTCTTACATTTATCGCAAGAAGTTATTAACTTTCACTTGTAATGAAATGATTGATTGTAACATTTCTGTAATTTATATATACCTTTTTCTCCTTGTGTATATTCCCCCTTTGGCTGCAGGCTGTAAGCCAAGTCGAGACCGAAACCGAAACCGAGACCGAGCCATCAACTTTGGCCAACGACATTTTGGCAACCGAGGCGGCTGACGATGATGATGATGACGATGACGACGATGATGATGGGGATGTTGCTGCTCCTGACGATGTTGATGATGAAGGCGACTCAAACTGAAGGCCCGAACTTTAGGGGACAGTCTCCCCCTGGCCGTGGGCGGATCTGGAGGGGACACACACACTTGACTGGCTCGCAACTCGCTCTACTTGCTGCAAATCAAATTGAAAACAATTGTTGCAGTCACCAGTCACCAGTCCGACACAGTTGAGTTGGCCAGTCACTATATTCCGAGTTCCAAGAAGCACCAGCTCCCGGCTCCACTTAGCTTCAACTTCATCTTCATCTTCACGACCATCTTCATGACCATCTCCACTTTCATCTTTGACTTCGGGCTGGGAAATGTGTCTCAATTCAATGCCTGACAGCTCCCTCCGCTTGCTTTAATATTAATATTTAAAACCCCTTTTTTTTTGTAGTACATTTAAGGAGTAATAAATTATAGAAGAAATATCAACACACTCGCTTAGCTCTGTGTATGCTCTTAGGAACTGCTCCTAGTCCTGGGACCCCCATAATTACTTTCCGCAGGAGCAGTGCAGGTCGGTCTATTGGAGCGATTTCAAATAGTTGAGGGACTGGCGGGGGAGGCAGCTCTGGGACAGGTCCCTGTTGATGGCCAAAAGATGGGACATTATGAGGCGGCTGACAAAAACACATTCGAGCCTGAGGCTCAATTTGCCGGCTGTCGGTTGCCTTTTGTGGGAATGCTCCTTTGCTCAGTTCTTGCTGGTTTCAATTTAAATGGTTTCTGTAAAAACGTCCCAAATTGGGTGGCCGCCATGGTGAAAGGGCGACGCCAAGAGATTTGTCGGCGGCAAATCGGTGAGCATTCATAAAACTCCTCCATCTCTGGCCCCCAGTTTCAGCTCCAGTTTCAGCTCCAGCTTCAGCTTTTCCAGCTTTCCCAGCTGCATGTGGCCGTAAGACTCGGCTGCTTACCTTCGCCTTCCTTCGCCGCAGCACTCCCACATATGATCGTAAAATGCAGGATACACTGGCAGAAAATAAGCAGGCTGAAATATATAAAAATTAGTATTAATTATATATAATTTATATAGTTTAAAATATCTACTAAATTAAATTTTAATTTATTTTTATTACCTTTAGAGCAATTAATTTTGCTCAGTGACAGCGGCTGAATCGGTAGCGAGAACTCTGTGGCAGGATAACTGCAGCTATTCATTTCGCTACTAATCCTATGCGGGCCAGGGATTCGGGCTCGTCCTTTTGACCCCGTTAGCTCCCTTTGGCCCGTTTTGTATTTACGAGTCAGCCATGCCCACGTAATGAATGGCGGCACCGCCTCCCGGCCCTGTAACGAGAGTGTGAATGAGTTGAGTGTAAAAGCGGGCTGAATGAATGAATAAACGAGGCGATGTGGCCCGCGTGAGTCACGCTACCATCTCTATGAGGATAACCTTGGCTGCAATTCTGGAAGGGGGGGGTGGTGGAGTGCCAATCCTCTCTTACCTTTTTTTTTTGTAATTTTACATTCGGTGCCTGCATCAAAGTTTACACATTTACCGCACTCTCACGTGAAGCCCCATAAAAGCAGCGGCATTGGAAATGAAGATTGAATGGACTCTGCACTGGATTCACTCTCTTCCCAGTCTCTCCCTCTCCTCCCCTTCCAATCACAATCCTCTCAGGAGAACTCAAACACATTAGCGTTTTCCAGACAGGCTCCACAATATATGATGGATTACGCACTCCCCCGGAATACACTTCCATCATTGCAGCACGGCGAGAAATAGGTTCGATCTTTATTTATTTATTCGCAGACACCTCTTCGCTGAGTGGAAGCCCTGGAAGCACTTGTGGCTATTTATAAGGTGCCAAGGGTCATGGATGACCCTTGTCCCTGATTACTTATGTAAATATTCACAGGCCCGCCGCTTAGCCCTTAACCCTAATGCCCATCATTTGGCCATTTGCCCAAATTAATTTATCTTCATGATGAGCACTCTTTTACCAAAAAAGGAAGAAATACAGATCAAAACAAAAAAAAATATAAGGAGGCAGGCCGAGTCCTCCTGGGAGCTGACCCATGTCTGGTATCGAGCCCGACTTCCGCATTGTAAATAAATAAATAGCAAAGTAAATAAATAAATTGAGTAATGGCCATAATTGACGTGTCGCATGAAAAATTCAAAGCGCCGACACACACAAATTGAATGGCAATGGAAATCCGTGCGGGATTGGTAACAGGAATGCGATTGGGAATGGGAATGCGAATGCGAACGGGAATGTCAGCCATTGAACTTCAGCTCCAGAGCGGTTCCAGGTCCGTCGGACGTGCGCTTATCCGGACAAGTCCAAGTGCAGAGGCGAAGCCAGAACCAAAACCGAAACCGAAAACGAAGCGAAGCGTTGACCTATGGACACAATGGGTAAAAATAAAGAGAATGCGAGCAAAAAGTGCTAATTGTTTAATAGTATTTACAAAATACTGCAGATTTTGCTATAAAATAATATATAGAATTCAAAAATTAACAAACAGTGTAGCTTGTTAATTTTAAAATTAGAATTAAATCTAATACCCCCTCTTTCTCAAGAGAAATTTGATATTGCAACACCTAAAATTCTCAAGTACAAATTTAGCAACATTTCACAATAATATAATTACAAAGAGAGTAGTTAAATTAGTTAAATTTCAAATGAAAATTAAAGTTAATACAAATTTAATAAGATATAACCCTTCTTTTGAAAGAAAAATTAGGCATTGTAACACCTTAAATACAATTTCAGCAACTACTTAGAATTTTCAATGTGAATCTTAAGAACTAAAAATAAAGCATTCTCAAATATAAGTAACATGCCACATAACACTTTTAAATAATATGTTTTACTCCCTATAATATCAATTATTTCTTAAATTTTAAATGGAATTTTTACTCTCTTTCCCATGGTGGATTGCAGCGCAGCCCGAAAACAGCCAGCAACTGCGTGTGTGAGTGACTGCGGCATTTTCCAGATTTATATCGAGGTTATCAAACCTCAAAGCACAATGAGAGCACACACGCGAAAAATACCCCCCAAAAAAATCAAGCGAACTCAACTGAAAAAACGGAGCCAACTAAAAAAAAAGGCTAAGACATATATACGGCTGGCCTCTTGGTAAACCAGGCACATACCAGGCCAACTCTCACTCCTAAATTACAAAAAGCCTTGGATCTATTATAAATATTAAATAACATTTTCTTTAACTTGAAGAAGGAGCTTTCAAAGAGAAGAAGTGACTTAAGCTTAACTTGAGCATTAACTGATACGTAGTTAGTTGAGTAATCTTGTATAATCTCTCATTTATTGTATTCG
Source organism: Drosophila watanabei (assembly GCA_008042575.1). Classification (NCBI taxonomy): domain Eukaryota; kingdom Metazoa; phylum Arthropoda; class Insecta; order Diptera; family Drosophilidae; genus Drosophila; species Drosophila watanabei. The sequence goes on along the minus strand of VNJS01017481.1, from coordinate 78,181 downwards.
AAATTTCTCTCACTGCATGTAACCCCTTTCACAGAGCTCGATGTGAGCCCCTGCCCGCACCCATAAGTACAAGTACCGGGGGGCATTTTATGCCTTCGCATAACACACACAGTTAGGCAAGGCATAAATATTTGGCATTTCAGTTTATCAAAAACAAGACTCGATCTAATCTTGAGATTAATAATGCGGCTCTCCGTAAATTTCAATTGTGACCGGAAACACACACTCCACTCCCTCGCACACACACACACACACACAGAGCCCAGTTCCAGGCACATATGCACACACTTAGTGGGTTGTCCGCAAAAATGTAGATTTAATGGGAGACCTCAGCTGCAATTCCAGCCACGGTCAGCAAAATCCAATAAGAAGTCCGGCTTCGGGGGAGCAAGGACCAAGGACCAAGGACTATGGACCATGGCCCACGGCCTGCCCCTTTTTATGGTTAGAATTTTATTGACTCGGATTAGTTGTGTGTAGTCCGCATTTGGATCCGCATCCGTAAGATACACATTAGAGGGACCTGCTGCAGTTCGACCAGGAACTCTGCCGAATTTTCGGTAATTGAGAATTGTGAATTTCGCCCTGGCTTAGCCGCTTAATAAATTTATGCAAGCCGAGACACAGAGATACAGATACAATTGTGTGTGTCCGGGAACTGTACAACTTTACTCAAAATAAACCATGAGAAAAAGTAGACCGAAACTAAGGAAAATTAGTTATAAAAAGAGAAGATATTCTCTAACATTTTACTATAACTAGTAATATTATTTATCTTTAAAAATGCTTTCCTCTTAACTCTAGCATCTCAACTTTGTACTATTTTCTCTCTGTGGACCTGTGGCAAGTTTCGTTGTTAGCAAACACACCCTTTCCCTGCCCGCCCCTATTCCTGGTATTTGTTTATCTTTATTTATTTTTTTTTTTGCACGGGCACTCAGCTTGCGGATTTTATAATTTATGCAAGACACCAAACAAACTCAGCTTAAGTCTTACAAATTGTTTTGAGATGCTCGGCATATCATATAAAAAAGCACAGCCCAAAAGGAAAAGCAACCAGCAGAAATCTGTATCTGTATCTGTTTCTGAGTTTTGAAGAGCACCGCAAGAAAAAAAAAACAAGAAGAAGATGAAGGCGGGCAAGGGACGTGATTTGATGGGAATTATTCCATTGCCGGCAACAGGCAGCAGACTCAAAGCCACAAAAAAGTGGGCAAAGTGCTACGGAGTCCGGACTAAAAGGTAGCTATCTCAATCAGTGCCGTAAGCATTGCTTTATTTACAGGGGATGGTACTTTATGTGTCGTTTTTAATGCTTTTTTGTTTTACATTTATGGAAAATGAATTATAAATGAAGTTGGGTTTATAATAAATATTTGTAATTTGCATTTAAGTATTTATTTGAAATGAATTGTTGCTTAGTGGGCTGAACAAGAATGAATGAATCAACAAGACAGCAAAGTGAACAACTCAGCAATAATAGATCTGAATGAACAGGAGAGAGCTAATGAGCTTACATCAAGAAAGTGAACAAGAGAGCAAGAAACAAGGTTAGTAAGGGAGAGTGAAAATATAAATATCTAAAGAAAGTAGCTGAGGAAACTAGAGAGCAGGTGAGAAACTAAACAAGTGAATGAACACCAAGAATGAACAATTTTGGATGAACATGTGACAGTTCACTCACCAAAAGTGAACAACTCTCAGCAAAATGTCTTCAATTTAGTTTGGATGGCACTGAGTTTGCGAATCTCCCCCCTAAGCACGCCTCTGCTCTCAGCGGGGGTTAAGTGCGGGTGCGGGTGCGGGTGGAACTGTGAGGGTGTGAGTTGAGGCTCCACAACAAGTTGTATCTCGGGGATGTCATGTCACGTAGGCAGCCAGAGCTACATGGACCATTCATACAAATTTTGTTTTATAAGCCACTTTCGTACATTATTTGTGTGTAACTTTGTCTGTACCCCTCCCATCCCCTGCAGCCCCCCTTTAACCGCCGCCACCCCTGGCTGGTTCTGTTCCCGTGTGTTTATCTGTGGCTAAGTCTGCATCTGTATCTGTATCTGTATCTGCGATTTCTTCTTGTCTCGTCTCGTCGGCGAATTTATTTATTTATTTCTTTTTTTTTTGGCTGTAGATTCACTTGAGAGCAATTGACAACATCAAGAACCATGGTGAAATATTTTTGAATATAAACTTGGATGGGATAAGTAAATAAAATTGAAAGCTGATCATTATTTTGGATTAGACACTTACACTTTTCTTATGTATTTGATTTTGGTGATCAATTTAAACAAACATTTTTTCTAATTGATTGATAATGATCCTTAGCTACATTTACCCTCTCATTTAAATCCTTATTTACTTTTCAATTTTACCAAACACTTATTAAATATTAAAAAAATAAAGAAATTAAAGGTATAATTAACCAGCAGAAGTACTTTGTAGTTTAATAATTGATTTGCTTTGAGTTGCAGTTATCCTTGTTTTTGCCCCACTGTGCCTCTGTTTTGGCTGCGTGCTGAAAGCTGCAGCACGTCGTCAACAGACTGCCGCGGATCCTATCGCTGACACCTACAAAGTAAGGCAAAGTGGGACTCCTGCTGCTCCTTAGTGTTCGATGTTGTTGTTACACTCAGCACAAAAATAATGAATGCCTTAAAGGATACATTTATCATTAAAACAAAAGGAAATCGTGAACATTCGCTATTGAATAGAAAGGAACAATTTTTTTTTTTGCTATTAATTTCACAAAATAAATTCTTGCTATTAATTTCACAAAATAAATTCAATAATGTTACTTCTTACCTTGGTTTTTATTTTAAATTTTTTTTTCAATACACAAATTTTTTCGGAGTGTAAAACCAACCTGCCCAAAAATAACCGAAACCCGGTAATGACAAACAGCGTTGTTGTCTCAACCATTTAGCATCACAGACAGACAGCAGCCACACTTGGAGAAAATTGGTTTTTCAAGGATTTAAAGTCAAGAAAATACTTTCAAAAGCCACTAGTTATAAGGAGCTTACCTTTTTTCAAAACTAGAAATCATTCAGAGAGGCAATCAATTGGATAGCTCCTATTTCGTGCAGTGCATCGGCATACAGTACCAGGAATCACTTCCTGTCACGACTCTGCTCGGCAACATCTTCCTCCTTCTGTTGTGGATTCTTCTCGGACGTTGTCTTTGTCATCGACATACAAAACAAATGACCTTGCTGATGGGGCTTTCCCCTCCTTAAAGTCCCCCCTCATCGGGCCACATTCCTTCTGCTGCAAGCACAGAGAGAAAGGCATCAATCTGTGTTTCGAGGATCTGAAAATAATAGTTGATATTATTATTAAAATAGCAAAATAAATCTATTGAAGCATAACAATATTAAAAAGCAAATTCTATAAATTTATATACAATAAATTTAAGCAAAGTTTATATCTTGATGTTTATTTAATTTCTGCCTGTGTGCCTCAATTGGGGCGCAACAAGTTTGCCAAACATTTTTGCACTTTTGTATTTTAATTTCTGGAGGCGGGGGCCCTGTGAGCGCCTGTGAGTCTTTTGTCCGCCAGAATGTGAAATGAATGCTTTGTCACAGGCAGAGATAAAATACGTTTATAAATAAATCAGTTTATGCCAAGATGAAGGAAGTTGCTGCTGCTGATGCTGCTGCTGATGCTGCTGCTGCTGATGCCACTTTGGCAAGTTTAGCGCGCTTTTTTGGCCCCAAACTGACAGGGCGACAAACTGGCAAACTGACAAACTGACAGAGTGACTGACTCACCCAGTGAGCGAGCGACTGTGACTGCGATTGTCACTGTCCTGTCACTGCTACTTGGCTATAAATCTGCACTTGGCTTGACTTGACAAAAAACAAAAGGGGAAAAACCAAACTAAATTGCAACAATGGAGCTGAAAAATTAAACCACAATTGTTGTAATTCATATTTAGTGGGTAAAATATATAATCCGTTTTTTGAAGCACTTATATTTAATTAACTAAAACCCAAACAATAGACTCTTTTATAAGTTCCTTCAAATTTCCACTCTTATTTCTGACTATATTTTGTGACACATCCCAAGCGATTCATCATTTAATTCCCCAAAAACAAAAGTATTGTATAAACATTATCTACATTTATTAAGAGTGATTTTTAAATGCATTGGCGTGACCTTTGAGGTGTGCGGAAATTAATTAAATTGCGATAAGTCCGTGTCGACGTATCGACAGCTGCCCCGGAGCACCATCAGCAGCAGCACTATGCCAAAGCCAGATAAGGTTCATGCTCCCCTGGCAACCCGGCTCAATTGCACATCATTAACTTTGGCCGACTGACCAAGTAGTCCCTCGTTTGGGCCCAGTCCCTCCCCTGTCACGCCCCTGACCTTCGGCGGGTCCCAGGCCTGCGAGCTGGGAGCTGGGAGCCGTGAGCTGAGGGCCCGCTAAATCGCTGCACATTAAATGCAATTAAGAAATGATTGAAATCATAAATTAGCCCTAATTGGCCGCAGGACACTGAGTGGCTCCGCTCGCTCCTTCCATCGGCCAGCTTCCGGCCCCTCGATGGCCATCTCCTCCTGGTCGTGTTGCATCTGCCCCGAATGGAATCTGCTCTTTTTGAGCTTTTGAGCGATGACAGAGACGCCCCAAATTGTAGGGTGTACGAGTATTTTTGAGCTACTGTGGCTTTTAGCTATAGTGAATCTATGGGAATACGAAGCTTTAGATTTACGATTTAAAAAGTAGTTGAGAAATTAAGCAAAATAAAAGTGGGATTAATCACACATTTACCAATTAATACATTATAAATATTAAAAACTTTCAGGCTGATTTAATGCGATTAATAAATCAAGATTAACAAGAAAGGAAACTGGCTTCTGGAAGTCGAATATTGTATAGCCTTACAGTTGAATCAGGGGAACGAATTGAAAATCTAACATAATTAATCAAATGAAGTTCTAAGTTAAGAACTTAAAAATAAATTGGTGAAAAATTCGCGAGAAAATATTGCTAACAGGATAACAGAATGACCATAGCTCAATATAAAATTATGAAACATATTTATAAAAGCAGCTTTGAATAAAATAAAAAGCCGTAAAATGGTTACATATTTTTTAAGAATTTTTAAGTAAACAATATATAGAATTTAAATGCTTGAACCTTAATACATTTAAGAGCAAGACTTACATTAATATGAAATATTTAAAAATATACCAAGAGAATCGCGATTTTCGCACTCATGATCTGTCACTATGGCTACATAAATCATTTAATGATATAACTTATCTGGCTTATTAGATAGATAATGGACAAGCGTTCTGAACAAGCGGCATTAAAGGCACTTTGTAGCGCCTGCCCGGTCATACATCAATTGGCAGCAAATCGATTATGTCTGGTGTATCAGTTACCAACTTTGATTGCTTACACCCCCCGCTATCCCCATCCCCATCTCACTTCCAATTTCAGCCCCTCCACCCTTAACCCATTCCCCTGGCAGCCCCTTTAACCCAATGCGGGCAATTTGGCGGCCGTGCGAACAGCGAAACAGCGCCAAAAGCAAACACACAAAAGAGGCGCAACCAAATTGGCCAGTTAGCAACCTGTCCAGCCCCGGCCCCGCCCCTCGCCCAGCCCTAGCCCCAGTCCCTCCATTAGCCCGCTGAGCAGACCACGGCGATAAGCATGTGTGTAAGTAGATGAAATTAAGATTTTTTTTGTACGATTAGCGCTGAGAATTGTCGACGGCAATGGCTCAGAGAATGAGAGAGAGATAGAGAGATGTGCGTGCACTGAGCAAAATTTACAGGGAAAAAACATGTTAAAGACAGGAAGTCTTTAAATGAATGCAAAAAAAAGGAGCAGAAAGGAAGTGCCAGCCCATCCTTTCATCCAGGAAGTAGTAAATTCACAGAAACCTTTACCATTTCAGACTCCTTTGATCCCTGTAAATTTCAGCAATATGAACCAAAATGTTTGTGAATTGAATTTGGAATATTAAATATTGCATTTTTGCCTCATTTTGCTAATCGGCTTATTGCGTATATTTATTGATCGTTATTTTTTTGTGTATTTAAATGACGTTTCCCAGTGTACCTGGCTGCCTCCTCATCCCATCCCCCCGCGACTTTTTTGGCATAGCCTGCGCGGGTCGAATATCTCGTGCGTCTCTGTCGCAGTCGCGTCTCTGCCGCAGCCGCAGCTGCTGCCTTGGACGACTATAAAAAGCCAAAGTAACACTGTTTCCGAATTAAACTGTTAAGAAATTCACAAGCGACAGCACACGCCATCACCGAAACACACACACGCACACATCTCACTTCCCATTTCCCCTCCCTCACGCACACAGACATCACTTCACCCAATAATGGCGGCTTCCGTTACAATCCTGCTCTCTATTTTCCTGCTGAGTCTCTCTCCGCTCTCTCTCTCCTTTGCCCAGCAGATCGTGGAAGGCGAGAGGGCAGGCGAGAGCAAGGTGCGATTATTAGACCGCTTCGATAACCGATATCCCGATGGCAGCTACGAGTATCGCTTCGAATTGGACGATGGAACGGCGCGTTATGAGCGCGGTTACTTTGCCAAGATCAACGAGGTCAAGACCTTGATGGTCGTTGGCTATTATTCCTATCGAATGAGCGACGGTCGCTTTATCACAGTGTTCTACAATGCCGATCAATTTGGCTATCGGCAGAATCAATGTAAGTACAATCAATCTTTAATCGGTGTTTAATCGAGGCAAGGAAGTGCGAATAATATTATGAAAAGTTGGTAAATTCCCTTAGATTATTCGGTCTTAGTTTGAGTTTTGTATAAAATGTTAATTATCTTGAGTAAAAATTAATAATATATATCTTTAAAAATCTATTAAGAGGAAATTATTTGTGTTTAGTAGTTGATACATTTAATTCAACTAAAATCTCACTTTTCAACTAAATTATTGATGAAAAACCTCAATATTAATTTGCTGTTTATCCAGTTCTTGTATTTTATACTTATTGTAATTTCTGCTTTATAGATTTTATTAATTTATTTTCATTCTTCCGCCCACAGCAATCACACCGCAAGTGTATCCGAACCTGCCGCGTTCCATCGAAGTGCCCATGGCCGGGGAGACCTCCCCCTTGGAAGATGATTCTTCCAGTTCCCGGTCGGAGGCCCCCTCTGCTCCGATAACCCCCTCTCAATTGTCCACATCGACGCCCCGGGGAACGGGAACGGGGAATGCTACTCCGAATCGCAGAGGGGGCCGCTACTGAGGCCCTGTAATTGCAGACCATCCTCATTATTATTATTGCTGCTTCTCGTTTCGCTGGGCCCCGACGACTACTCGTATTATATTATTATGAATTTTATGTTTTTCACATTTTTTTTCTGTATTTTTTTTTGTGTTGTTGTGTTCAATGAAATGAGATTAAAAAATAATAAAAAATTTTCTTAAGGCAAAAGGATGCGATAATTATGAATTTATTATTGAAGATGTTTCAGGTTGTTTGTAGCTGTTGGGGCTCTGTTTTTATGGCTGCCGCCCCTCTTCTTGTTTTATTTTTTTATTATTTTTTTTGGCTAAGAAGATTTCGCGAATTTTCGAAAGTCGCCGACAATTTGGCAATAAATTTACCGCAAAGCGTTTCGGGACAATAAAACATAAGAGTGCAGGGCATCCCCCGTTGCCCTGACATTCAGATATATGTACATATATATACACGATATATGTACACTGGATATTTGGCCATATTTTTGCATTTTTAACACATTTTTTGGCGAGGTTCTGGAGCCAAAGGCAATTAAGAAACGAAAACGAAACCAAACCAAACGAAATGAATCGCAATGTTCCGAGACGTTGTCCAGCACAGAGAGAAAAAATTATGTGTATTATTAACTCGAACTTAGGAACTCAAAGAATCCAAGAAAATTCAAAATTGAACTTTTTCAGTCATAAAACAATAAGTTTAAATACAATTAAACTCATCTAAAATCCATAAACACACCTTACTCGTATACGAATTATCATCCTATTTTATCCAATTTCCTATTTTCATAAATTTTCCAACAGTGCCGAGGGCCGAATAGAACTGATGTGGAAATGGAATGAGGGGCAGCCCCGAATTCCGTAGCCAAGAGTGTGTGAAGGTTCATCATAAATTTATTAAGTGCCGACAGGAGGGATGTGCCCGGGAAACGAGTTCAACGTTCCGTCGGCTGACTTGCAGAATTAATTCAGCTTTTGCACCTTTTTTTCGGTGGTGTGTCGACTATTAAGTCATAAAACATAAAGGGCCATAAAAAATCATCTTGAGATCGGATTGCATTGCCGTCTTGCTCAGCTTAATTGCAGGCCGCCGAAAAATAAAGGATGATTTGTGTGCATATTAAATTGAAATTGATTTCAAATCAGATTAACCCGAGTGTTGCATAAGACCAGGAGGAATCACACCAACTCAAGGAAGACAAGATTTCTCTAAAAACAATAAAAATATTAAATTAAACAGCAAAAAATCCTCTAAAAAGGAAAATTTTCAGAAGGAAGCTGACTGAAAGAAAAGCAATACTTACCACTAAAAGTGGTTGAAACTTGTGGAGACACTTGAGATTTCAAAGATATTTATGATTAATTAAAAATTAAATAAAAGCAAGTAACTAATTAAATATATATGAGATTGAAGTGCGTTTCAGATCAATTTAAAATTAAAAATCTCAATAATAATTAGAATGTTTTTTCCCTTCAGTTTGTCATTGAATTATTGTTCAACTTACAGTTCAAGACCAACTTTTCAGGAGTGCTTAAAGCGCCTTTGCAGTTCAACAAGAAAAACTCTGACAACCCCCACACCGCCTAAAATGCTTCCTAAAAACAAGGACTCGTTAAAATTATCAATGAAACTTTACAATCACAGTTGGATCTGCTCCGTGAAAAGCCGGGGAGGTGGAAGGGCGGAGGAAAATAAAACCAAATACAAGGGAAAAAGTCGAGTTGAGCCAAGTTCTACGGCTGCAACTTTGTTAACTTTGACGCTTATTAAAGAGTGGAAAAATCCAGCAACTAAGTAAGTAAGTAAGTAAGTAAGTCGGCGAACAATTTTCGTCCACTTGGAAAAATGCTCAAACAAACAAACTTTGACTCGATTAAAGACTCGGAGGAAAAACCTTAAAAATTTCCCAGGACCCGTCAAGTCAATGTCAATGCCACTTCCCTTTTGGGGTTTTCCATTAAATTCGCATCACAAAAATAACACAAAAAAAAAGGAGAAAAATTCTTAAATGCCTCCCAAAAAAATTACACATAGCTTTTTTTTATTTTTTGCCGTTTTGTTTCTGTTTTTTTTTTTTTATGATTATTTTTGCCCCGGCTGAAATATAATCAAAAGGCAATAAATATTGCAAATGTGACAAAGCAGGCAAAGTTTAACTAGGACATCGGCCCTTTCCCAGGACACAGCTACAAAATGTTTGCATGCTGCGGTAACAGCAACAAACAAACAAACAGCGAGAACGGCGTCACAAAAAGTGCCGAAAAAAAGGAACGTAGGGAGCAAAGCGAAAGGATAAAGAATAAACAGAGGTGCGGAGGACACCCAAAAAAAATGAGCAAGTAAGAAAGATTAACTTGGGTCATAGTGGTTAAATACTCTATAAAGGGCCTCTCTTATAAATAATTGGAAATTTTTTCTGAATTACAAATTTCATATATTATTTTATTTAATTAATTAGAGTTATATATTTATCTTACTTAAAATATTAGTAAAATTGAATCCCAAATTAAGGCTAATTCCCTGCTTTTACTTATGACTAAAAAGCAAGTGGGAAAAGTCATGAGAATCCTGCAGAGACCCTGTGGGAGGGCATCTGAAAGGATAAACGTCACAGCCACTGAGTGGGTGGCAACAAGGATGGCATTTCTAGGGGCGGATGGGGGCGGAGGGCGGCAAAAAAAATTAAATATAAAATGCAAAAATGGCTTTTAAGCAGCGACAGTCGCGTTTAGCTTCGCGACCGCGGACTCCGGAGAGCAGGGGGGAGCAGTGTACCCAAAGGACGCGGGACCCAGGACACGCGGCAGGTGTGTGTGTGTGTGGGGGGGGGGCAGGATGTGCTAAAAGGACATCGCTGTTGTTTGCCGGTGGATGATGTGTGCAGTTCATCAGCGACCGCAGCAAACGCCCGAGAGAGATCCTGGCAGAACAACAAAAAAAATAAAGGAAGCACTTCCTGTCCGCTGTCCCGTCAGAAGCGACAACAATAAAAAAAAGTAGAAAAAAAAGTAAAAAGGAAAGGGCAGCGGAAAATGGAAAACGAAATTATCATAGGGCTGGCTTTGTGGCATCAAATGAACCAGGAAAAAGGTTCATTAAAGATGAAAATAAGGCAGGAGACGAGCGAGAAGCGTAATCACAAGTATTTGGCAAGTCGGAAAAATGAGCCAAGCATTTTTCCCAAGCAAGAAAACAATTTCCGCAACGGCCTGCAGCCCTGAACAAATTACAAAAGTGCAAGCTAAATTTTTATTCTCTAGTAAAATTTACCACCTTACTAGGTCTGTTTTTTTTTCTGGCCTTAATGAAATTCCCGTTCCGAAGTTGTCCCCAGGATTCCGTCTAACAAACTAACTTAGTTACTCCTTTTTTTCTCACTCTTGTAAGCCTTTTCCACACTCCTTTGTTTATGCAAGCGAAAGTTCATTATTTTAGCGTGCATGCCGCAAATTATGCTATGAACTTTTTGCCAGCTCCTTGAATTTGTAATTTCTTTCATTTCGTTGTATGATGCACATGCGAGTATTTGTGCATTTTTTCGTCGGGGATTACAGGCGGATTACAAACCTATTGGCTTGGATTAAATTCATCTGGCGTTGCGTGCGTATTTCATGCACGGAATTAACATTCCAAATTGGTTGCGCTTATTTCGGAGATCAGGAAAGGAAGAGTATGAACTGGATTTGAGGGTAACTTCGGCTAGTGGTAGCACTTGTGCAGCTCTAAGCAGGCTATTAAGATTTCATATTAATTAAATAACACAAACTTGAGAATTTTCTGAGAATAAATGTGAAATAAAGGATTCTGCTGGCTTTATATTATGCTAAAAAAAAATCTAGTACTAAAACCTAGACCTTAATAATAAATTTTATTATTATTAATAGAACCTTTTTTTAATATCTACATTATTTTATAATCTTTCAACAAGTTCTTTTAATATTTGTTAATATTATACATATTAAAGTGGACCATAAACTTTCTCCAAATTAATTAAAGTATATTAAATTCGATTGCGTAATTTAAAGCATTTTTTAAGTGCTGCTTGATGCTCTCGCCAATTATTTTTACTTTAGCCGAAAAAAAGGCCGGACGGTTGACGAAAAACCAGAGAATTTCCCAGCCACAAAACAACTGTGAAATTTATTTAAATTTTTAACGAAAATCCACTCAGAGCATTGCCCGCAAAACCTCCCCCGCTTAACTTCCGGTAAAATCAAGGTTAGGTGCGACCCACAAATATATATACAGATGAGGTCAAAACAATAGGGCAACGAGTGTGAAAAATAAAATATAACTTGCAGTAGAAAAATATAAATACATTGCTACAATAACTTTAAAAAATATATATATTTGAAAGTAATACTTACAAGTTAATATTGAAATATTTACTAAGAAAGCATTGCTCTAAAACTTGTAAGTAATGCTTTCTCAGTTAATGTTTAAATATTAATTTATGAGTAATAATTTTCAATATATATATTTCTATTATATTATTTATGATATTTTAATACTATTTATTATCAAAAACTTTTACTATTTGTTACAAAAAAGCAACAATCTCAACATATTTATAATTATATTAAGCCTTAATACGATAATATTAGATATATTTTTTTACAAATTATTTCAAATGATAATGAAACTTTAGAAAATTCTTTATTTTAGTTATTTATAATTATAAAATAATAATTATAAAATACATATAAAGTTAACCCAGACTGTTGTCTCAATTTAACAAGAAAAAATTCGAAATTATTTTTTAAACGTGTAACGAAATCCTGCCTCGCTTTTTTGTATATATATATTTTATATATATTTTTAATTTTTTGTTTGTTGCCTTTGTGCCTTGCTCTCTTTGGGTATGAAATGAACATGAAGCTATTTGTTAATTCAATGAATTTATTTTGCTGGCGGAGAGGCAAGGAGCCGCCGCCTGTAACTGAGTTCCAGGATCCGGAACATAGCCCGAGCCATGTTTCATGCACACACACACACACTCACACAGACATATGCAACTGCACACACACACACATGCTGGCACTCACGGACAGACATTCGAACACATTGATAAACACATTACAAGATATTTTGCATATTTTATGGCTCGCGGTGGGGAGGGCGAGAGCCCTTCATATATTCATGTTTGCGGCGGGGGAAGTCAAGTCAGCTCGAGTTAAAATCTGTTTTTATGATTAATTGCTGCTGCTGGTGGTGCTCCTGCTGGTGGGTTAAAAATGTAAGCCACGAGACAAGCCACGGAAGGCGGCGAAAGGAAGAAGCTGCATTTTCAGTTTACATTTTCGCAGCCATTTCAACTTGACGCCATTTTCACAGCCCAGCCAGCTTTCACAGCTTTCCCACACAATTTTTCCATTTCCCAACCAATATTTTCAGTTCGCATATTCACAGCTTTGGGGTTTTATTTGCGTGTTGCATGATGTAATGTTGCATTTTGGCCGATTTAAATTTTGATCCCTGTGTAATCGGGCGTTAATTAAAACTTTTGTTTACTTTGAGAGCTCACAGTGGCACAGCAAAAATTCAAGAATTGTGCATTTTGTTTCTTTAAATCATATTTTAATTGCTATTGCTTGTCTACACATAACAAGGTCTTGTCGTACTTTTGTTCAGCGGTTTATTTCAAAAGTATTTGAAAGTAAATTTGGAAAGGTTCCAGTGATAGCAAATTATATTAATTTATTTTAATTATTAAATTTGGAAAAGTTAGAGTGATACCAGATTATATTTATTTATTTTAATTATTAATCCTAATTGTGTAATCCAAAATGAATTTGTAATTAGTATATGCAACATAGTTGGGGGAATTTTATAAATCTTTTCGATATTTAATGTTTTAGATTATTTCATCAATAGGTTTATCATTGAAATGATTAATAGGAAATCGAAAAAGTTACAGTAATATTTGATTAGTTTTAATTCTATTTTATTTTTAATAATTGCTGCGAGACAAAAGTATTAGTAATTAGTGCATAAGTCACAAAAAAAATTTAATTCTTATTACTCTAAAACTAACATGACAATTACAAAGAATAACTAATAAACTAACTAGAATTATGTCTTTTTTAATTGGCAAAGAAAGCATTTTGATTAACAAACAAATTGATTTCAACCAATGAATATCAGTTGAAATTACGAAATAATATTCTCTGTAGGCAGAATTGGATATGTAATTGGCTCATTGAGGGCATTAATTAAAATATATTTATCAATGTTTTTTGTTCCTTCGATAATTCTTGTTCCTTCAATATTCTCTCTTGGTGTGCTCCCGAATTAATGCTTAATTTAAATCATTTCTTTCGGTGCTTTTATAGCCGAGGCTTTTCGTATCCTCTTCCGTCTTTTTTAATGCTCGCTCCTTGGGGCCTTAAGAAAGCGACAATAAGGAGGTGGGTCCTGCGGGGCAGGTGGTGCGCAAGGACAAGGAGCAACTGCAACTGGCATTTTTGGCGTTCCCGGCACGCGCTCACTAATTTTATTCCTTAATAAAAACCAAAGGCGCACAATGCGCCAACGAGGACGTGGGGGTTGGGGGAAGGATGGCGAAAAGCAGTTCTGCACGTAGCGTCCTTGGCCATCGGGTCGGTCGCTCCTTCGCACAGCCAGTGCACGTCCCTCCCACGTCCCCCTCATTGGCTCCATTGTGGGACGCTACCTTTGGCGTGGCTCGCTATCAAACTGGCAAAGTTCATTAAAGTGATAATTACAAAGGCCGTAAAGCTAACGACGAACGACCAGGACGACACGGAACGGATATACAACTTGGAAAACTGAACGCCAGGCAAGCAGCTGAAAATAAAGAAGCTGAGAAGCTGCAGCTGCAGAAGCAACTGAAAATCAGGGCTTAACCCCTTGATGCCGTGGAAAAAGATTGTATCGTGTTTTCTGTAAAAGTTTTAAAGGAATTTATTGTATCCTTAACTACTCATCTAAAATAACTGTAAATTCAAGATGGCGTTGCCATATTTCAAGTGAAGTTGGCTGCGCTTGCGTAAAGCGATAGCTAGGTCTTGCAATATTCTTATCGATATTTCTATCGATTTTTCTTTACTTCCTTAAATCGATGCTTTTCAAAATTGTAAAAATATCAATGCCAACAATAAAAATCAATTTGAGAAACCAAAGTTTCAATATCCAATTTTGCAATAACTATGTTGTTAAATTTTTTGGGTCTAAAAATGTTAAGAAATGTTATAAAAATGCATACATTTCAATTGGAAAAGCCTTTAAGGTTTTTATAAGATTAAAAAAAAACGTTGTATTAAGTTTAACATTGAAAATATTTAATTTTTGACAATCTAATTTTTAATAATGTAACCCCTTATAAAATTTTGAAAGATTAACACGGCTTTTGACGCTAATCAAAAATATATATAATTTATAGGGTCGAAAATTACTTGTTCACTGCCTGGCAAGCTTCTGACTGAAATAATAATACCAAGAAAAAATGTTACAAAGGGTTAAAGGTAGACAACGTGGGGAGAGAGACACCTTTACCTTTACAGGTAGTTTCTCAATTTTCAGCAAATGAGGCTAAACAGTTCCACTCGATAAGACTGGAAATTTAGTGTTTGATTTAATTGTCGGGCCCTGAATGCAATGCTAACACTGACCCCGAATTATCTGCTGGAAAAACAAGCGTTCTTAAATACATCTTCAGGGGAAATCATTGGCTTTGGGATTTCAGGCTGGAATCGGGATCGGGGCAAACACATAAAATGGGGTCGAAACAAGACTTTAAATAATCATAAGCCAAGACCCGAAAAACTTTGCACAGCTGCCAACAGGCTGACGCCCGAGGACCAAGAAAACTTTGCGGCATAAACAACAATACAGTGCTCGAGGGGAGGAGAACAGGGGGTGGAAAATCGAGGGAAATCAAGGGAAAATCGGGCTGAATTTGGGGCAGCGAAGGCCATAAACTACAATTGAAAGAACCAAGAAAGCAGGAAGGCAAAGCAACAGCAGTGGAAGGCAAACGAAAAACAATAATAAATAAATACAAATGCAAAAATGCCACAAGGATTGGACAAAAGTGAAATACTTTGATATGCATCTAAATGGCATCATCAGCATCATCCGTACGCTTAACCCCCGACTGCCAAAGGGTTTTCATGTGCGACGACAGGCAGGCACACTTGAAGAATTTATTTACTTCAAGCAATATTACTTTGATTTACATTTGGGAATATCATTTATTCAAGTACATAATTTAATGTGTCATCCAAGCAATTGTTACTTCAATATCCCGTTTTCAAAAATTCATGAAATCTATGGCATATTTTTATATATAAATATATATTTCTTTCAGTATAGCAGCAATGGTAACAACAACAATGATGGCAATCAGCGACACTGCGATTGAGATAGCAACAGCAAATAGAATAGAAATCAGCAGGACAACAACATTGTATGTTCGGGGAAAGCTGGAAAACCCAAAAGAAAAACAAAAACAAAAACAATAATCAGAGCTGCCAGAAGCCAAAACAAAGAAGGAAAACATAACACCAAGGGCGACAAGCCAACAAGATGAAGAACACCACAAATCATTGTGTGGGCATAACATTTTATTTTGTCAATCCTTGCAGGAGCCTAAGTGGCCGCATTCTATTTTCTAATAAATGCTTATTATTTATAAGTTTTAGTCAGAATTATAAATGTACAAGTATAGTAAATACTTTGTGATTTTCTGTTTTATATATCGATATATTTATTTTGTAATAGACTGTTTTTTACTTCCCAAGCAAGTGGGAATACTTATGCTTATGGGAAAAAAGCAGGTGGCTTACAGAGGCTTTATTAACAGATCAAAGTCCAAAGAGACAGCCACATTAAGCGGCACAAAGTCGTAGGACTATGATTTTAAGGACTATACGGTACTAAAAAATAGCTGGAAAGATTTTGTATTTACCCATTAAAATTATACTTATAAACCAGCTCCGCAGTCCGGTACCGTCCGAGAAGCTGGCTGAGAAGGTTGGAAAAAGTCCAAGACAGGCCACGAAGACTATCAGTGATGATGATGATCATGAGGACCTGGCTGCACTGGCGGTCCAGCTAAATCCGACTGAAAGATGAAGCTGGCTCGGGACCTGGAGCAAGATAAAGTGAAACACAAAATCTTACTTTCAATGGTAAGCACAGTTGAGAACTACATCTACAATATCACAAACACTTTCACACAATAACATCATATACACATATCTAAAACTTGAACGACACCAGCTACTCCATACCAGGAAGGTTAGAACTAGTTGAGAATTATAAGTACACATGTGCAAAAAATTTGATAAAATGTTTAGGGCAAATTCGCCATAGTTTCGCATGCGAATTGAACAGCAATTCGCCCGTAAATTAAGCAACTAAAGCAAAGCAAATAAGAAAGCCCTTATCTATGAGATAAATACGAGAATTAACCTTTAAGATTTGCCTTGTTTTTAAGGTGCCTTGCCTTAAATTCATAGAAACTTTTTCTTAATTCTAGAAAAATTATCTTAATTTAAGGGTGATTTTTTCTTAAAATTAGTTTAAATATTTTAATAAGCGTAAGCTTGGGGATTCATTGTTCATTTTACATTTTATTGACAACTTAGTTATAGGTAAAAAAAAAGAAAAAAAATGTATATAAGGTATATTACTATATGAAGTTTCCTGCTTTCTTTGATTTTTGGAATTCCTGCTCATCTTTTCTCACATGCGACCTGCTTTTGTGGCTTTATAGAGCCTCTCATGCTTGTGCCCTCCTGGCTGCTGGTAATGGTTCTCAACTGGAAAGGAAATAGAGTTTTATTTTAATGAGTTAATACTTTTTATTGGGCTCTGAGCACACTCACTTCGATAGACATTATAGCCCCGTTCGTCAGCGATGTAATACTGTGTCTGGATTTGATTTCTGGGTCCCGGAATGGGCACCGAGTTGTAGCCCTCCTGGACATTGATCACCTGATCCCCAACGGTCTTCTTGTAGATTTTCTTGTAGTTCACCAGTCCGTTGCTCATGACTAATCTGGAATTTTGGAATTTGTTTAATTTATTTATTTATTTATTTGTGTTTTAAGCTAAGCTATGTTTTAGGGTTTAATTTATTATTTAGAATTAGATATACAGCCTCACTAATAAGCTTCCAATTTATACAGGACTCTGGGCCAATTAGAAACAATATTTGAAGCAACTGCACTCACTTGTACTCCTCGGTGCCATTGGGATGTATGACGTGATAATTTTGCACAACATAAATGGGGGTGGGCGTGGGCGTGCCCGTGGGATGAACACTGGTGGATGCGGGAGTTGGAGAAGGGGCTGGCGATGGAGATGGTGCCGGGCTAGGTGGACTTCCCGAATCGTCGAAGAAATAATCAAGATTCTCCTCTTCAAAGTCCATTTGCGGAAATACGACCAATTGATCCTCGTACAATGGCCATATTTGCTCAATAGGTGAGGCGCTGCTGCTGCTGCTGCTGGGAGCTTCGGGGGCTTTGGGGGTGGTGCTTGTGGTGCTACTTAAGGGGCTTGCGGTAGTGCTGCCACTTGTGGTTGTTGTTCTTCCGGTGGTGGTGGCCAGCGGCGGACTGAAGTCGTCACCATCCTCAATGTCCGACGGCCAAACAACCAATTGTAATTCATAGATGGGCTGGCTGTCCGGTGCCTTCAAGTGGCGTTGCAGCTTCGAGCCATCCAGCGGCTGCTGTTCCCCCGGCTTTTCGCCTGCACTTTCCTTGGGACCCAGATTTTCCTCCGGCTTATTACCCATGCCCGCACTCGCACTCGCAACTGGCCACGCCCCCAGCTCCTCGACGACGACAGGCTCCTCATTGTGGCAGCCTAACGAGTCCATTGTCGCCGCATCGAAAGTCAATTTACAGTCGACGCGTCTCCCATCCCCGTCCACCTTGGCCAGGGACTCCTCCGCATAGGGGTCCATAGTGCTGCTGGTGATGGTGCTGGTGTCCGGATCCATAACAATCCCGGCCTGCAGGAGCGGGATTAGTGTCGCCAGCAAAAGCAGAACACACTCCGCCCAGAGTCGGCAACGGCTTCGGTTCCAACTCAGGCTCCGGGTCTGGCTCCTGCTACGGATTCGGGTTTTGTTTGTTTTTGACATGACTGCGGGCGCCTTTCCTTGGCTTTTGCTTTTGCTCGCTGCCAAAAGGCCAGACTTGTATTTATACGATTCAAAGGCGCTCGAACTCAGCCTGCATTGCCATCATCGCCATCGTCATCATCGATTTAATCGGTTGCACTTTGGGCATCAGCAGAAGCTTCCACTGAGAAAATAAATTGCAAGCTTCAAATCTTTGATATTTCTTGATATTACAAGATGATCAAGAATTATTTAGCGGGTCAAAATTTTTACAACTCTGCTAGAAATATTAGAAACATTTCATTTCTTTAGAAGAAATTACTTACTTTCCTTCTTTGAAATTCATTTATAATCTCAAGTCTTGAAATTTAACTTTAAGCTGCCAAATTTTGTTCAGTGTAATGCTATATTCACATTGGCATAATACCGTTATACAAATCAGAACTGCAAAGCCCGGGGAGAACTTGGGGATGTTGCGGAAGGCCAATAATAATCCGTCCATGCTGCTTATGGCGCTTAACCCTTGAGTGCAGAGTTTAAAGTATGTGGAATAAAGTAAGGAAAAGCGGATAAAAATGTAACTTATTATTTGAAATAAATTAAAGTAAAATTATCAGGTTAATTTAAAAATAATAAATACAATATTAAATATAAAATAAATACTTAAAAAACAATAGAAAACCTTTTAAGCACAGTTTAAATCGTTGAGAAAACTCTTCAGGCTTAGTTTATACTTTTATTACTTACTTTAAAGAATGTTATTATTTAAAAATTAAAATAAAAAAATGTTTTATATTAGAAAGTCCTTGTTAAATCATGAAAAATGTCTAGAATGTTTTTAACATTTTAATAATTGAATGAAGGAAAATGTATGTATTCCTTTTTTTGATTACAAAATCTCTTAGTAGATTTCGATACCAATAACCGATACCAATAATAATGCTATTTCCTTACAGATTACAAAATCTCTTCCCAAGTAGTTGATTTCATTACCTCCTTCACCCTTTTGCGGGTTAAACTGCATTTTATAATGCCAAAAAGATGATGAAAATCGGCAAATGAATGTGCGGCTAAGTGGGGAGGATTGACTTTATAATCCGGAGCGTTCCCTGGTCGCTCGTAAATGTCTTTGAGGGCATTTGCGTGCTAATATGTTTCGGCGTCCGCTGGGTGCTAATTAAAGTGTCCCCCGGGGCAAGCGAAGTTCATTGGTTTAGTTACGGGGAATGCGGATATTCGTTCTCGTTGGAATACCCCGACAATCACAACAATATTAATTGAGCTGGATGTCCTGACGGATGCTTCTAGATTCCTTTCGTTTTTCCTGTCATATTTTTCTATTCCTTTTTGGGTAATTTCAACAACGTCATTTATAATGAGATTTTCCGCGGGGGTCAAGGGTTGCTAGGTGCCAGGTTGTGGGTGGTGGGTGGTCTTTGGTGCATCTGCTGTTGATGACGCAGCTTTTAGTTATTCCCAAGTCTCCTTTTTCTTCTCTTTCTTCTCTACTTTCTTTACTTATCTTCCGATGCTTCTTCGTCTGCCTTTTGCCCTCCCTTATTGCATTTCGGTTTTTGTGTGTCATAAAAAATATATTTGCCGCTGTAAAGTATTATTTTTAAAGCTCAAACCGGTCTTTGGTCCAGAACTCGAATCATTTTTGAGCCCCGCTTCGATTTGCAAAGTGTAAGTAGGTGGGTTGGTTTTCAGGGCCAGCCAGATTCTTAATTTAATTCAATTTCTATTTAACCGAACCGAGGACGGCCGGCGTCGTCTTCAATGTGCAATTTGTCAGAAACTTTTTTGATTTATGAGTCCGCAACAGCCAAGCGGCTGTCAAACAGCTTCAGCTTCAGCTTTAGTCCTCCACTCCTCCTGCTTCCTTTTTCGTCCTCGCCTTTGCGCCCACTTAGCTCTCCTTTCATTTTCTTCGGGAAAATTGAAAATCTCACACACACAGAAATTTCCATGCAAACGAAACATTTTTTGTCGCCTGGCGTTCGCCCTCCCTTCCCGCTTCCTGCCTTTGTGTCTTGATTTTTTGGTGTTTTTTTCATCTGTTTCCTTATTTTTTTGGCACAAATTTAATTTGATTTGATTTTTGCCACTGGACATGGTCAGCCCCAGGCAATTTGTCAAAAAACTGTATATATATTACTATATATGCATATATATTTACGGGGGCCATGTGCCTTTGAATATTCTTTAATTTAATGCCGTGCCTCTTTAGGTTTAGTGTGCATTCTTATTGGGAATTCATTTAATTTGTATTAAAGGCATATTTAAATCGAAATACTTTTGTCTTAACTTCTTCCTCTTTTGAGTTTTCAATACTAAGGAAGAGCCTTCTGTTCTTTAATAATCAGGTTAAGCTGTATACTTTATACTTTATACTGCAAACTTCTTTCCAGTTCGATTTATAAAAAACCATAAATATTTAAGCAAATGTCTGCTTTTAAAGGCTGACCCACTTTGTGTTTTTTTGTAAACAAATCCAGTTTTCTTCGAGTACTTAAAGCCCTAATAAGAACCAAAAACAAGAAACAATAACTTTATAATAATAATATCATCAAATTTCAAGATCTGAGAGGACAGAAAATCATATATAAGAAGAGGCTGATATCTTCACAAGATCAAATCGAATCAGAGGCAAGTCAGCCAAAGAACTAAACACAGGACTCGAGAGACTTTTGGAAACTAAAGAAACTAAATATTTGTCTCAAATTTTTGCACTTAATAGCAAACAATCATGGCCCTCAAACTGAGTTTGATTATTTTTATGGCTTTAATGGCTGCGGGCATGGCTTTAACCACAACCAAAACAACAACCACAACAACAACAACCAAGCCCTTGGCCATAGTTAATGAAAAATCAAAGGAATCCTTAGACAAACGTGACAAGCGTCAATTGGTAAGTAATATAAAATGTTATAACAAAAAAAATTTAACTTGCATGAAGAGTAAATAGTTTAAGTAAAAGATGGCCACACAGAGCACTCCAGGGCTTCCACAGATAATACACGAAGCAGGTCGTAGCACTTCTTGCACACTCTGTTTATATCAAGAACTTCCTTTAACTCTTATTTATATTCCATCAAAAAAACTAAAATTAAAAATATTATATCATTTTAAGACAATAATTCACACTTCTCTATCTACTTACCCCTCAGAACAATGTCCAAACTGCAACCAATGGCAACTTTCCGATCTTCTTCGATGGTGTCAATGTGAATCCAACCCTGCAGCCCCTGCAGCCACTTCCTCCCCTGCAGCAGTTGCAGCCCCTGCAGCCCATCACTGTGGTGACACCGGTGGCCTCCAGCTCGAATGCCCAGAGCCAGCAGCCGCAGAACGGTTGGTTCTCTGGATTTGGACAGAATCTGCCTGTTATTGGAACTTTGGTCGGAGGATTGCCCAACCTGATCAGTGGCCTGGGACTGGGCTCCATGAACGGGGGCTTCGGCACTTTAGGTGGCCTGAATCTCGGCAATCTGGGCCTGGGCACCGTCACTCCCGTGGTGGCTGCGCCAGTGCAGCCAGCACCCAGCTCCCAGGGCAGCTGTCCGCTCACCCAGAAGCTGAGCTGCCGCTGTGAGCCGTTGATCCAGTTGCCGGGACTGAAGCCCATTGGGAGCGGAAGCGGAGGCAGCGGTGGTCCTTTGAGATCCCAACTGGTGCGGATCGAGCGCCAGAATGCTCGAGTGAATGAAGATGGATCTCAGGAGGTGCGAGTGGTGCTGAGCAGCGGACATGTGATCTACCGGCGGATGGCCAAGGACATGGGCCAGAGCGGCTACATTGCCATGAGGATTCAGTCGGGCAAGTTCCTGACCATCTACTACAGCGTCAACCGGGAGGAGTACTCGGTGCGAGCGGATGTCAAGGATGCGCCGCCTGCCTCCGACTTTGATGATGAGCTGAGTGGACAGCTTTGAGGATCTGAAAAGATAATATCTATACTATTTTTTTTCTTACATTTTTTTTTATAATTTTAATAAAGAGAATTGAATAAATTGAACTTTGGAGATATATCTTCCTTTGACATAATCAATCTCTATATCTTTATGACTCTTTCTGAGAGTTTTTTTAAGAGGAAAGAGAGATTCCCTTCCCTTTGCAGGCAAAGACCCCTTAAAGTTAGATTAACGCTGATTTGAATCATCAAAAGGCCATCATTAGGGTCACATGTGTTTCACACACACACAAACCCAATAATAACCCATTCCAGGAGGACCTCTTCCCATAAACTGTATTAATCTGCTGTTTATTTATTTTATTTTTTTTTTGTGTTATGTGGAAGTTTGGTCCCTTTGAATAACAACTACAAACTGGCTAAAGCTGAAGGGGAAATAAACAACAATGAAACACACTCCTGCGATTGCTCCTTGGGAAGGGAAAGTTGTGCTGCCAAAGACAAATATTCATGCGGGCCGGCAATAAACTTGTCTTTTATTGCCACAGATGTTGTTAAAGGGTTAACAAGAAGGTTATAGGGATAGAGGAGGAGGTGGAGCTGAAGGTGGAGATGGGGTGCAACTATTCAACTGGTGCCAAATTGAAGACTCCTTTCTTGTTGGCAGGAGATCCGCCAAGATATAATAAGCTTCCAAGAAGAGCGTGAAATTTGCTGTTACACCAAAAACAAAAGCTAAAACTAATTGAAAACTTTACCTAAGTATGACTTAAAGATAGGTTTTAATATTAACCTTTCTTTGCTTACATTTAAATTCAACAAAAACTAAGGAAATCTTTATAAAGACACCCCTTTTTATAAAATTTCTCCCAGTGCATTGCCACCAGTTGAGTTTCGAAAAGGGCTTGAAGAGAGAGAGAGAGCTGAAAAACAAACAATGAGCTCAATGGCCAAATGGAAATCAAGCTGTAAAATGCCATATCCTCGCCCTCATGGCTCCATCCCGCTTTGTACTCCACTTTCCGCCTCCACTTCCTTTTCAAGTTGAGGCAGCGCAGAAGTTTCGCAATGAGCCGGGAAATGGTAGCTGCCAGGATATAGCAGGATATGCCCGGAAAAGCCCCAGTAAGTGCAGTGCAACCTCACAAAAGCCAGCGGGGCCGATGTATAATTAAAAGTTCCCTTTTGTGACCAGATTGGACTGCAGATCCTCAACGAAGGGAGCAACGGGGGTAACCTATTAGTTAGAATGTACAAAACGCCAAGGGATTGACTTTTCCGCTTAAAAATATATATAAAAACAAAAAGTAAAGCGTTTACTGTATAAATAAATGCAAAATTGAGTGCTAAGAAGTCATTAGGAAACACCTTTTCACAGCCAATTAAATATTTAACTACACACTGATAAAAAAAAATAAAATTAACAAAATTTTCAGCATTTTTAAATTGAAATAATAAAATAAATAATAATATTATTTATTATTATATTATAAAACCACAAATCTTAATATAAAACTGAAGGCTCCACAAAAACGTGTTTTTTTCTCCATTTAACACAAAAAAAAACTTTAAAAAAGGAAACAAAAATATTAATTAATTTTGGTTGCCTAAATCCGTGCCTTTGTTCATTTGTTCACTAGCTTTATTTTGTTCTTCAGTTGTTCTTTATGTTCATTTGTTTCATTTCTTATCATTCATTTTATTCAGTTTTTCATTTGTTTGATTTCTTAATTTATTTCATTTAATCAGTTGTTTATTTGTTTAATTTCTGTATTATTCATTTTATTCAGTTGTTCATTTGTTTGATTGGTTTGTTATTAATTTCATTATGTTGTTAATTTGTTAGATTTTTATTATTAATTTTATTCAGTTGTTCATTTGCTTGATTTTTTTATAATTAGTTTTATTCAGTTGTTTATTTGTTTGATTTTTTTATTATTCACTTTTTTTTCAGTTGTTTAATTGTTTTGCTGTATTTAGGTACTCTCTTTATCGCTTTATAAAGTTATACACTCATTTGTTTACTGCAATTAGTGTTCACCCACTGATATTCACTTCTTCCACTATTACGGAAACATAAAACATCTGTGTAAACAATTAAACATCTAAACTGGCATTTACAAAACAAAAAGATTAAAGAAAATTAAAAATATAAGCCAAAATTCATGCCCACTCAGTCATGAGCAACTCAACTAATCCCGAACTCCTGTCAACCGTTCAGCAATTTCTGTTCCCGATTTGTGACTATGGCAGGCTTTGGGCATGGATGCCATTGCTAATTGATGTGTGCCCGCAATGACCCGACTAGCGACTTTTGACTCCTGGCTTCGATTTGGATGCTGGGCACTCACCGAAATCCTTTACCGCTTCCTGCAACTAATTCGGATGGCGGATGCCGAATGGCGAATAACATTTGTGTTTGGCAATGATGATTTTAAAAGAGGCGCTGCCACACACAGCCGGGGGGCGTGGTTACATTGCAACCGCAGCATTCCTGGGCTGCCCCAAAACGCAAAACGTTTTTCAGAAATTATAAAATGGTCGCACGGGACACACACAGATCCGTTTTACGTTTCCCTAAGCACTCGAATGCTGAAGCACTGAAAAATATAATGAAATATAAATTAGAAAATATAAATTTAAAAATTTGCTATAAAACCACGTTTTTTAAAGTCTGAAAAAGATATGATAAATCTAATACCTTGGTAACATTGTTATATTTTTCTTTTTATTCCATTTCTCAGTATCCTTTTGTGGCGAGTATCCTGTTTCCCGTGTATGTGTGACCCCTTGTTTAACCCCATTTTCAGACGCTTCATTGGTTATGCCAATTGCAAAGTGTCCTGTCCGGAGGGCAACAATTGAAATTGCCGGACTCGTTGATGAGACTTTAAGCTCTCTCTCTGCCTGCAGTTGGTCCCTGGTTACGTATTACCAAATGACGGTCATTAAGGGGTCCTGCGCTCTGGCCACCATTCACCACCATTCCTGTTTTTTTATTTATTTTTCCAACAAAATGATGACTTTAAAGCTGCGGCGCATCTTTAAGTGGTGCATGCTGCATGCTGCATGCTATGCAACATTAAGTCCCCTGAATGCCCCACTTTTGGGTTGGCTTCTGGTCAGTCAGTCTGTTGTTGTTGTTTTCAGTTAGTTGGTGGGGTCGTTGGTGTGGCCAAAAGGGGAGTTCCATTAGCAGAGGGAAGCAGATGGGGGGCAGTCCCAAACGCCAGACTCGTGGCAACCGCAGACGTAACGTGAGTGACCGGCGGCGTCGGCGGACGACGCGTCGATCTCTCCGACTGGAGGAGATGTGTGTAGCGGGTGTGTGTTTGTCCCTCTATGGCCACAAAAATCGGGATGCACCCAGCTGGCCTGTTGAAGGCCTCCTCTGGGTTCCTCTGGACTCCTCTGGGCTCCTCTGGGCTCCTGTAGCCTCCTGGCTACCCTCGAAAAGCTGCCGCATTGTGCGGCCAAAAAGCGAAACCGCTGCAGCAACTGTCTAGACACTGAGAACAAAATCAAGGTCTTAAATTGCTAAGAAATAATATACAAAAGAAGGTGATTACCAGCCTATAAAGTCTATAAACAATCCCAGGACTCAACTGACTTAGAAATAATAAATAAAAGAAGGTGAATTCCAACCTATAAAGTCTATAAATAATTCAAGGACTCAACTATCTATGAAATAATAAACAAAAGAAGGTTATTAACAACCTTTAAACTCTATAAATAATCCTAAAACCAAGTTGAATTCGTTTTACAATCTAAACATGACAAGATATTATTTAAAAATTTATTCCCAGTGTAGAAAGGACTACCTCTAGGCGCACAAGGAGCACGACGATAACTGAAAGTTGGACCCATGGAAAGCGGATGCGAATCGAGAGCGGAAAGCGTGTCAGATAGACAGCTGGGGCAACGAGGGGTTAAGGGGTCTCGCAAAAGCAGAAATTTAGTTCGAGCAACTGTGCAAATGATTAAAGGAAAAGCTTAAAAATGAGGGGAAAATGAGGCAAGAGAAGGGAACAGCCGCGAGGTGGAAAGCGCTTATAACATCATTAGGTTACTTCGGTTAACTATGTGCTAATACTTTTTAATAGATTTTTATTATTAATTAATTATATCTTTTCAGCATTATGTGTCCGCAAGATGTATATTTTAGAGATAATCGAGAGATATATAGTATATATTGCTAGATATTCCTGTATAGTTGCTTTCTACACTAATAAACCCTTATTATTAATGTCATTAACTTGGAACTGAGGCTAATTGGCATGATGGAAGGCAGAGGAAGGCAGAGAAAAAGCTGAGGGAAATACGGGTACAGAGGCCTCGACCCCCAAAAGGAATCCGCTCTCAAAGCTTATGAGTGCAGAAGTTCTCCCCCTTTTACCTGGGGAACGGCCACCGTAAACAGGTGCAAACATGCCACGGCAATTTCACAATCTCCCACTTTTCCGCCCACTTGCTTTTTTCCCCCCACTTTTCCTCGTTCAAATAGTTGTAAATGGGTAAAAAAAAAAAAAAAGGAAACACAAAAACAACGGCGACCCACTCGACCACTCTCGAAAAAAACATGAATGGAAAATCTGGAAAAATCATTGAAGAGCAACAATGCGGGGGAAAAAAACAAAAGGAAAGGAACAAATGCAAAGCCCGGCGACCACTAAATAAGTGGAGTGCGTGGACGAAGTGGAAAAGTGTGGGGCGAGTGAAGGGGAAAAGCGGGGAAACTGGAAAAGCGTATACGAGAAACTCCGATGCTGAAAGCAAATAAAGGATCAAGCGAGGTCCTGCCAACGCTTAAAGGAAGATATGTGGCATAAGAACGGCTTGTTGCGAGTTGAAGCAAACTGATACAGTGCGTGATGCAAATGTAAGGCAGATAAGTGCAGTTTAAACAAACAAAAAGAACATAAAAGCAAAGAATTACAAAATAAAATTATATAGTAATTAATTGTAATGAAACTTGTGCACCTTTTCAGTGAAGTCTCGCAGGGACACTCCGCGGGTCCTTAAATTCTAATCTCTCCTGTTTTCACATGTCATAAAAATTGTTATTTCATTTAAGTTATTCTTGTCACTTGTGCCTAATTGTAAACAACGTGACATAACCATTAAGTTGGTTGATTAACGTAATCAAAATTGTTTGTTAAAGTCTCGCACTGTACCCCGAAGGGAACCCCCTTCTTACCGGCTGAAAGCAAATTTCCCAATCAATTGGCCAATCGACGGCTAAGAATGCGAACGAGGAGAGCTTTACAAGATCTGAGTCAGCAGGGGCTGGGCTCGGCCCTGTCCGGGATCCCTTATCTAAGACCTGTCCATCGATAAGCCCTATCTGCGAGTACCAAAGCGAAGCGGAAACACGGAAAGACCATTAAATCAGCCGCCAAGTCAGTCGAACGTTGGAGCTTCTCGAGAACAGACTGAAAAATGCAAGGTAACATATTTAACATTTAAAATTAATAAGTTTTCTTCAATCAAAATCACTTACACACAGACCACCGATGGATGCACTTTAGCCACGGCAGCGTGCCGCCAAATGCCGTTGTGGCTGGCCACGACTCCGACGGCGACACGATCTTCGTGGGACGCGCCTTCTTCAACAACGACATGCTGCCCGCCAAGGTGATTCCCAACAAGGGCAAGGCCTACGTGGCCTATGCCCGCGAGGAGCACGAGCTGGAGAACTACGAGGTCCTCTCCGGCTTCAACTACGAGTGGCTGCCGGCGGAGAACGGCCAGGTGCCGCCCGGAGCTGTCAAGGTGGGCCAGAACGTCGACGGGGAGTACCTGTACGCGGGGCGGGGCTACCATGCTGGCAGCCTCACCGTGGGCAAGGTGCATCCCTCGCACGGCTGCCTCTACATTCCGTACGACTCCGACGAGGTGAAGATCTTCTCCTACGAGGTGCTGAGCCAGCCGGAACGCTGGATCGATACCACGGCCACGAATATACCGGATGGAGCCCTGGTGGCCGGACACGACTCCAACGGCGACACCATCTACGTGGGCCGTGTGTTCCGCAACGGCGACTTGCTGCCCGCCAAGGTGGTGCCGGCCAAGGGCAAGGCCTACGCCGCTTATGGCCAGGCGGAGCACGAGCTGACGGACGTTCAGGTGCTAACGGGAGCGGGCTTCCACTGGGTGCCCGCCTCCCATGGCAACGTGGTGCCCGGTGCCCTGTCCACTGGCCCGAACGTGGACGGAGAGCCCCTGTACGTGGGCAGGGCCATCTATTGCGACAGTTTGAGCGTCGGCAAGATCCATCCCTCCCATGGCTGCATCTACATTCCATTTGGTGGTGAGGAGGTGCGTCTGGAGCACTACGAGGTGCTGGTTCGTCTTTAGGGAGCTGGATATTAAGTCTTTTTTTATTGCGTTTTTTTTTCAATTAAATGTATTTACTGGAGTAACTTTCTTGTGAGGTGACTTCATTTCTTACTTAGGGGACTTCCGTTGGCCTTTATAAACATTCTTATTGGTTAGATTTGTTCAAATTGTAGTAAAAATTGCTAATCTCAAAAGTTAACTTGACAAGTTTGCACTTGCAGTTTGTATTTCCAGTGTTATCGGTTCGGTTATCGGTTATCAATTGACTCAAAGTCGTAAATTTCCCGCCACTTATAGCATAATTAGCAGGGTCTGGCATTTGCACTCGCGTTGTGACTGATCATAAACACAAGAAGTGTTGGAAGTCGTAAAACCCGGCCAGATATCGCAGTCTGATAATGACTACAAGAAGTTCATTCAAAGAGTTATGCCAGCGGTGGTGTTCTGGCAATGTAAAGATCATAATAAATATAATGTAATCGCAGAACATTTGTTTAGACCGAGTATTCCCTACAAGTGTTATACATGTATAACACTAATAATATAATAATTTTCAATAACAAATTAAATCAAACAAATGTTGTGCTATTAATTAGTATTAAGCTTTAGCGGTTTCGCCACATACTGTTGTTTAAAAGTGACTTGTTTTTTACCAAATTACCTTAACGATGGGTTAGTTAAGTTTTACATCTTATCTTTCGTTAAATAATTATGAATTTTGTAGCTTATAGTGAAGTTCCAGTCCTACCATAGAATCTGTCATAAACTTGCTATAAAATTGATTTACTCAAGCCGACAACCTAGCCAAGTTTTCCACCTATATCCAGTGCTGCCCATTTAATAGCGATGAGCATACAGTGCTGCCCATTTGCGCATTTCAGCACCCAATGCTGCCCATGTTTTTGAAGTTTCAGCACCCAATGCTGCCCATGTTTTTGAAGTTTCAGCACCCAGTGCTGCCCATTTAATAGCGATGAGCGACCAGTGCTGCCAGACTTTGCGAGTTTCAGCAACCAATGCTGCCAGTCAAAATGTAGAATGTAGATAAAAGAAAATACCGCCAGATATAGCGGGCAAATGGCTAAATTGGCACCGCTGCTCGGTTCATTATTGCTTTTTTTGTTGAAACACGTGCGCGCCAAAGAAGGAACAATCAATTACAGGACAACGAGCCACAGCCAGGATGAACAGCAGCAGCAACTTCCTTCCACTGAACATACGGAGGCTCCAGCAGCGGGCGCACGTGGAGACCCCGGACACAGTCTACTGGGAGCGTCTGGCGGTACGAAGAAGCAACGCCGAGAGACTAAACTTGATACTAATTAACAATCTTTTGCAGAAACCGGAGCAGCTGAAGGAGCACAACACCATCGACTACGTGGACTTCAGTCCCAGCGAGCCGGACAACTTTGTGGTGACGTGCTCGGTGCGCGTGCAAATCTACAATCTGGTGACCAAGCTGGTGGTGAAGAATCTCTCGAGGTTCCAGAAGACCGCCTACGGAGCCACGTTCCGGCAGGATGGCCGGCTGCTGGCCGCCGGCGACGAGGAGGGCCACGTGAAGCTCTTCGATACCACCAACCGGAGCATCCTGCGCCTCTTCAAGGGACACACGGCGCCGGTGCACCGGACCTTCTTCACGGCGGACAAGCTGCAGCTGGCCAGCTTCAGCGACGACAAGACGGTGCGCCTGTGGGATGTGGCCAACGAGAAGGTGGTGCAGACGTACGAGGACGCGCACACGGACTACATCCGGGCGGGAGCCATGCATCCGCAGGCGGGGCACATGTTCGTGTCCGGCGGCTACGACGGCAAGATCAATCTGTACGACACGCGGCAGGAGGCGCCAGTGGTGCGAACTCTGGATCACGGGGCGCCCGTTGAGTCCATGCTCTTCCTGCCCAACGGCGGCATCTTCGTCAGCGCCGGCGGCACTCAGGTGCGCGTGTGGGACATGTTAAGCGGCTGCCGGCTGCTGACGATGATGTCGCAGCATCACAAAACTGTTACCTGCCTGCGCCTGGGCTCCGACGGCCGGCGGCTGTTCTCCAGCGGCCTGGATCGCCACGTAAAGATCTACGATGTGAGCACCTACAAGACGGTGCACACGCTGACCTATCCGAACGCCGTTGTCAGCCTGGCCGTCTCTGGCGGGGATCAGGCTGTGGTGGCCGGCATGGTCGATGGACTCATCTCGATTCGCCGCATGATCGTCGACAGCAAGCCGAGTCATCTGAAGAAGATCCGTGCGGATCGGGCGCGAAAGCAGCAGCAAAAGAAGCTGGCCGCCCAACCGGATGTTCCCGCCCAGCCGGTGGACCATGTCATCAAGGAGAGAGCGAAGGGGACGGGCCTGAAGACCTACGACGTCCATCTGCGGCAGTTCAGCCACAAGAAGGCCCTCGACGATGTGATGCAGGCGCAGAAGATGGAGAAGCAGCCGGAACTTGTGGTGGCCGTAATCATTGACCTGCTGCACCGACGCTCCCTGGACAAGGCCCTGACGGGTCGCCCCGATCCCGTGCTCATCCAGTTCATCGACTTTGTGTGCACGCACCTGGGCGAGACGCGGTTCATGAGGCCGCTGATGAATGCCGCCAGCACAGTCCTGGACGTGTTCGAGCGCCAGCTGGTGGCCTGCAGTCCGCAGCTGATCAAGGCCCTGCAACGTCTGGCAGCTGCTGTCCAGGCGGAAATCCAGCTAACCGCCGAGCTGATGCAGCTCAAGGGCGCCATGGACATGCTCATCGGCATCTCAATGGACAGCGGCGAGGTGTCGCACAAGCCGCCCGCCTATGTGCAGGACGTCAAGGCACCCAGAATGCTGCCCTCCAAGGCGGCGGAGCGGTACGTCGTCTTCGTGGAGTGACCCCAGCCAGACGCCAATGAAGGATCTGGATCTGGAGAGGGGACAGTCTTAGGTTAAGCGGAAGTAGTCTAGCTTATTTAATTCATAGGAAACCATGTAAGTGCAAAGTAAATAAAGTGTAAATAGGTCTGCATTCAAAATCAAGATAATGTTTCACAAGACAGAGGGAGAGAGATATATGGCAAGCACCATGAGGCATTGATTTAAGGTGGTAGCATGAGATTAGTTGAAACTTTAACTTAAAGCAATGTCACAAAAGAGAGACAAACATTGCTTTAACTCTTCGCTTTTGAGTTTGCCACAACAAATCTTTTGCGTTTTGCGACGCACATGAAGATGATTCGCTCACAGACACGCACAGCATTGAAAAATGAAGAAGTCAGGCGGGAAGCTAGTTCCGTTTCGGTAGAAAGTTACCCAGTAACATAGAGGTCAAGCTGTAAGGTGCTCGATACCGATGAGAAACTACCGCCTCCAGCTCCTGGATATTGACCCGTCCAGGAAAACATCTAATGCCGACCAATGGGATGGAGTTTTAACACACACTCTCCAATTAAAAAGAAAGGGAAGGAAAAGGGATATATGTAGATTTAAAAGAGGCGTTTCAGTATCTATGCGGTAGAGAGTATAAATGGACAAGAACCCAGAGATTATAACCATTACTTTTATGATTCTGAAGACTAGGAAGAGTCAATAGAGCCGATTTTTGTTATACTGAGTTCCTTGGTAACGACCTGATGTCTGTTTGTATGAAGAGTAACCTTGTTGTCCATCTCTTACAAATTCATATAATATACCAAAAAAAGAGTAGCAATATTATGAAGGAATTTTGGATATTTGCAAATTTTGAAAAGTATATAAATATATAAAGAAAACTTGCAAGGGCTTAGAAAAGTGACTATAATTTATAAATGTATTAATGTGTGAAACCCAAGCACTTGATACTACGAACAAGGCAAACCTGGATGCCATTTTTGTTTACGCTTTTCCTAGGATATCATGATACAATTATATCATGTAAGATATCTCAGTGCTCAGTAGAAAAATAAGTATAAATAATTTTGGAGAATAATAATCTTTGAGTAAGCTAAGCTGTGAATCTTAAGTCACTTGATACAGTTTGTATTATGGCACAATTGTATTATGGTTTCTATAATTGTGCTAAAATAAATTACTGGAAATTAATAGAATAAATTACTTGATAAATACAAATAAAAACCCCTTAACAATCGTTACAATATAAATAAAAGCTTGGACTGGTCTTGGTTTGAAAGATGTGAGTTATTGATTTCTGCAAGTTTTAGTGCCTAGTGCCTTCCCCTTAAGGAAGAGATCCTTAGCGCTTGGCATTTGCTTAACGAAGCTGAGCTATAACATAACAATATGTGCATGTTTTGTGTTTGTAATCTTATGATTATTCGGTCAATACGCTGAAAATATTTCTAAACACAGCCTAAGGGCCTTAGTAATTAATAAAATTAATTTATTACAATCAAATAATAATGATAATATTTCCAAACACTCGTAAAGAGAGTTGAACTTGACCCCCCAGTTTTAGGAAACACATCGACCATAATAGATATTATGCATGTATATATCCTTCTTTATTAAATACATACTTAAAATGAACATTTCGTCGTGCTCGCCAATATCGGTTTTGAAATGTACAATTGAATTTTGTCTGCCGTTGTACGAGTAATAAAAAAAATCATAATTGTATAAGGGAACTACAAAACAGGAATTGCCTGTTCTCCTGCTTTATATGCATAAAGCCTGCGATTATTTGTAGATCCTTCGTTTCGCCCATCATCAATCATCAATATCTTGAACTGGCTCTATAGCTTAGCATTTGTTTTGTTTCTTCTCTAGATGTAGATGTAGATTTAGATTTAGGTTTACGTTGTTATTTTACGATTATTTGGAAAGACGAATTTACAATTAGAAGTTGCTCTGCTTAAGCTACACTCTCGCGCTAGTTGTAATATATATATATATATATACTAGTATATATATATATGTACGTGTATTTATAATTTTATTTATATGTATGTATAAGGTATATATATATATATCTATGCCGATCTCGATCTCGCCTCCTTCCCATACAGTGCGCCGCCTTCGCCAGCTATCGCTTAACATTACAGAAAAAATATATATTATAAGATTACACAATTCATTAAGCTAAAATAAGAATACAATTAGGCGTCTTAACTAGTTACAATTAGACGGGAGTTTGTGTGGGGGGTGTCCTGTGTGTGTTAATGCGTGGTGTGTGTGTGCATGTATATGAGGTGCTGGATGGGTGGAGCCACTACAACATTTACAATTGAATTACAAAATATATTCATATACATAATAATAACAGATATTGCCTTTACATTTTACACCCGTTGGTGGCTTCTTGCCAACTCCCCTGCTGCTGCTGCTGCAACTCCAATTCCAAGGCCCTGGATTGGATTGGATTCGTTTCGAGCTCTCGCTCGAGGTTCATAATCATTTTAAAAAGGGGGTTCACAGTTACATACATGGAGGCGGAGGCGGAGGCGGAGGTAAGAGACATTTACAAATGATCCTTCTTGGAAATGAAGGCAACTACATAATGTGGCCATTCGGGGTCAATTAACAAGTTGTACAAAATATATTCTGTTGCCCCTTGAGCCGCGTTGGCACTCTCCCCGATCTGTGTCCATATCCCAGATCGGTTCCCACCAGAGGTGACTGTGAATGTGGCTAATGAATTTGCTGCGCGGAGTCGAGGAGTTGACCGAGTCGTCGATGTGTGCAGGGGGTGTGAGAGGATGTGAGGGTGTCGGGTGTCGGGTGCGTTGTGGCTTGCTGTAATCTAAAGGAAAGCGTGCGTCCGGAAGGGCTGGCGACCTTAGCCATCCTCCTTGGGCGGTGTGAACCATCCTGTGGAGAAGCACAAACAAAATTCAATCGTTAAAGCATCCCCCTTGGGCTTAAACAGACTTTTAGCTCACCGTTCTTCTCGTGGATCTGGACCAGCGACTTGAAGCTCTGCTGGGCCCGAGCCAAACTATATTGGCCCTGGCTCAGCGCCTGTTTAGTAAACAAGAAAATGCATATAAGCAAAATTATACAAAAAGAAATTAGAGATGACCGATGGGGACAAAAATATATAAAAATATAGTGTCCTGGTAATACCTTGGTGGCTCCAAACTGGATGCGCGCCTTGCCCTTGACCAGAGTGGCAGCTATTTGCATGATCACCGCCTCCACGGTATAGGCCGAGCTCCAGCCCTGCTTGGTCAGCAGTTCCATACAGATGGCACCGCCGATGAGCACATAGCCGCCTGACAATATATGGCTTACTTTAGTTGCCAACAAAAGAGAGAAAACTGAACGGGACGCGACTTACCTGAGATAATGGGATGGACGACCCGCACAAAGGGCGGCTCGAAGGGATACGTCTCCTTGAACAGTATGTTGAGCAGTATGCTGTCCTTGCCCTCCTTCTCCTTCAGCATTAGCAGATCACTGTGCAGGGGACTGTCCGGATCGACGGACTTGAGGCGTATATTCCACTCGTAAATCGATTCGTTAACGAGCTCAATCTGATACATGTTCTTCTTGAAGGCGTCCGATCGATAAATATCACGTAGTTCCTTCATTAAACGATCGGTTGCCTGCACGGAACCCGAAACGGAACCCTACAAATCGAGTATATATACATTATAAGTATTTATATTATGTAAGGTTCTTGCACATTCAACTCACTTTTAAATAGTCTTGTCTTTGACTTTGACGCAGTCTTTCGAGGGTCGCTAAATGTTCCACTTCCATGTCGTCCTTCTGCAAGTCCAAATACATTTTACGATTATTAATTACAATCACCCAGAAGATCAATAAATAAAGTTCCTTAAGCGGACACGCTTTTAACATAAAATAGGAATAAAAAAAACACGTTCAAAGAGCACCCTGGTTCCATGTTAGCAACCTTTGACAAAGGTTTAATGAATATAATTAAATAATTGCAACAATACACACTTGAAAAGCTGCCCGGATCTATCCAGATCGATTCCCTGTCACTGGGGGCTCACCTTGTTTGTACTTCGTACATCGTCCATCTCCAGCGGCAAATCCTCGTCGCCCTCGCTCTCCTGTTCACTCTCGCCAATGGGGTCTTCGATGTCCTCTTGGTCCGAGTCGGTCTCCTCGTTGCCGCCATGCTGGCCTCCGCCGCCAACGCCGCCCCCCGCTCCACCGCCGCCGGGTCTCTGTTCGCAGCGCAGTGGCGAAGCATTTGGCGGTGGCGTTTGCAGCGGCAGCGCCAGGTTATCGATGTCGGGTGGCAGTGGAACGTTGTGTAGGCGGCACAGCTCACGCAGCAGTATGCCCACCTGGAAAGGATTGAGGATCAGTATCAGTTTATCTTGAGAGAGAGATTCGGGAACTTACCTGATTAATCACGTGATTATCACGTCCGTTTGTATTGCTAAGTATTTGAACGGCATTTGTGACGCTCGTCTCCTCGCTTTCGGCAAACCAAACTGGCGGCGATGAGGGATACGTTTCCTGGAGGAGAATTTAATTATTATTAATAGTCAAGGCTTTATTTATTTATTTTTTTTTACATACAACATACGCCCGCTTTTTGACTTTTACTTCGATAGAAATGACTTTTATAATTTAGTTTATAACCAAAATATGTTAGCTAGTGAATTTACTCTGCCTTTGCAGAATAATCTGAATAAGTGCAAGGTATTTTCATAAAATAGATCGTTTTTGTTGCTTTAGTATCCTTAATAAAAAATAAACTAAGTAATATAATCTGAAAAAAATGAAGAAAGCTAAAAAAAAAAAAAACAGGCTATCTTTTACGGATAAATATGTAGAGCATGTTGTTAATGTTAACATTACCTAGCTAAAAAGAAAAGATCCTTACTATCCCTTATGAAAGGCTCCAAGTCGGTGTTAATATCCTTATAACTACAAAACAAATACTTCGTACATGTTTGAAAGCAAGTACAGAAGAATACCGGTACTATATAGCCGATGCTCTTGGAAGTTCTCTCTGTACGTTTAGCTATGGAAAAGAGGAGGGGAAGAAAGCTATTTCCAATCGCGCGCTATGGTGTGTGTCAAGGACTTTTGACTGTGTACACCCTCAATTTGTACGGCAGACAAAAGAAATCTCTTGTTTTAAGAATTGCTCTCCGCTCTCCGCTCTTTACTCTCCACTCTTCGTTCTCGGCTCTCCATGCACGATTCTCGCTTGTTCGTTCTCAGGTGAATTTGTCGCCCGACGCCGCCAGATCTACTTTGCATACACATGTAAATAAACAAATAAAGTGGCTTCTCCGACGACAGCAAGTACGAAATTATAACCTTTAATTAGATCGTTGAACCAGGCGGGGATCACTGCACAGAGAACAGCTGCTCAGTTGGGACGGAGGAGGTGGAGCGGCGGAGGACGAGCGCTCGCTGCAAGCTTGGCAACTGATCGATCGAGTAACGAGTGAATCATACCGTTTTTTTTTTTTTTTGTGTTTTTTTTTTATTTTTGCGTATAAAGGTAAACGTGAACGTAAATGATATGTGATCGGCTATTGGCAGGACAGGAGGACTAGGCCAGAAGAGAGTACGGCAGAGAGCGGACTACCACATGCACATGCACATGTACATATATAATTTCATCTCAACTGTGGAGCGTGGGAAATGAAGAATCCACACTCACACACACAAACAAGCAATCCAAAGAGAGAGCAAGAAGATGGAGCGATCAACTAAGATCAGCGGCACAAAGAAAAAGAGGAAGAACAACGGAAAGAACGGCCAGACAAGGATGGCAAGCAAATTAAGGAAGAAAGGAGAAATTCAAGAAAATATGCACACACTCACAAAGACTCCACAGTATGTAATCACGGAAATTTAAACTGGACAAATAAATAATTAACTTAAAAAAAATCAATAAGTGCAAAAACAAAATATATACTTAAAAGCCCTTGCAATCTCCCTATGAGTATAATAATAATTGCTGTAGAGCGAGTGGAGAGCGGAGAGTAGAAAATAAAGAGAGCAAAAAAAAAAAATGTGCCGACCGCCTCTCAAAAGCCAATACCAAATCCAAATGATAGCACTACTCCTACTATTCCTACCAATCTCCTCGCGCTCTTTGATAACTAAGTGTCTTACGATAAGCCAGAGTTGCACGAAGATCATGTAAACGTATGGGGGAATTATTATTTATTCGTTATGTTTGCTTAATTTGCAGTTGCACAGACTTCGGGGTGACCAGAGAGCTCGCTTATACTTGCAATGTTTGCTAAAATGTTTATATTCGTATGCAATTTGCGGTGCTGATTGCGAAAATTACATTTAAAATTGCCGGGAAGGTCAGTTTCATGGGAGAACTTGTTAGAAGCCCATTAAGATGCTTTTGCATTTCGCCCAAAGCACCAGCCCCCAGCCGCCAGTCCCCAGTTCCACCAAATGTGAGTCACAGAGAAAACAACTTAAAGCCAAAGCCAAAGAGTTGTGCATTTAATGGAAATATGTGTTGCTGAATTAACAGCAAACCAAAACAGTTTTTGATAAGGTTTCCCGATAAGGGAATGCGTAGCCAATACTAGGGGCAATCTCTGATGACTCTGCGAAGTAAAATTTACCTTGGAAAGTTTATACGTACATTTTCTTGTACATTGGATTTATCTTTTTTTAATTGTTCCTGGACATCTAGCTTTCACTAGTTATTTTATACATCTAGTATTGATTTCTTAAAAGCTGTAACATTTACTGATTCCGAAATAGCAATCAAGAATTCTTCATATACAACCGAGAGAAATTGAACAAGGTTTCCCATCTGGAAGGATTTTAAACGGAGACCTACATTTTTTTCTCTCGGTGTGCGTATAAGCGAACGTATGTTTGTATGCACATAAATGTGTGCGTATGCGTGGGTGCAAAGCGGGGGTCAGTTGGACTTACCGTTATGTTGGCATGGATGTCGTAGCGCTTCCCGTTTTTGTCGATGAAACGGCAGAGGAGCTCGTCGACGCTGGAGTTGAGGATCTGAAAGCGTTCGTGGTTCTTGGGAAAGATCTTTTCCAAAGTTTTGATTTCCTGCTTCAGGGTGTTAAGGCACGCCATCTTGTGGCGGGCAAAAAAGGCAACTGGTCGGAGTTTAACTTCTTCGTTATTGTGATTACTTTCTGGTCCAATCGGAGGTGAGATGATGTTTGCGGGGAGCTAGCTCCCCCGCTCTCCGCTCTCCACACTCCACTCGCCCCACACTCCACACTCCACTCTCAGCTTTCTGCTATCGGCTCCCGGCTCGTCTCGCTCTCTCCTGCTGCGATGACAATGGGACGGGGAGACAGTAGCAGCAGTAACTACTACAACGGCGGGCAGCGAAGAAAGCCAAAAGTCGCAGTTCGCCTGGCTTTTGTTTGTGTTTCACTTACTGGCGCAGCAGAAATTGTTGTGCTCCTCTCTTCGCTCTGGCTCTCTCTATTTCTCTTTATCACTGTCTTCGTCTTCCTCTCCTCTGCCTGTCAGATGCTACTTTTGCTCGCCGTCGGTAGATGGCGTTTTCAGTGGATGTCACTGGTCGTTGGTTTTGACTTTGATTGTTGATTGTTTTTCTATGTATACTTTTATGTTATTTTCATGCCTAACTTATTACTCTATGTAACTTGATTTGAAGTTATTGTGCTTTTAGATTAGTTTTGCTTTTGTTTGGAGGTAGATTAAAAACGACGACTTTTTCAGACGTCCGCTTTGTTGTTTTCGTTGGCTCTTTTGAGCACCCTGTTTCCTCTCCTGCTCCACTTTACTTCACTCTCACTATACTGCTGTGGCGGCGGCTGCTGCTGCTGCTTCTTCTTCTCCTGCGGCGCCCAGCATGCGCTCTCTTGTGTGCGTCTCTCGCTCTGCCTCTCTTTGCTTTTTGGTGTTCAGTTTTGCACTTTGATTTCTTGCTTTTTTCCCGTTGGATTTGCGAGTCCGTTTTCAGTTTCCCGTCTTTATATCTTTTCTTTTTTTCTTGTTGTTGTTGGCTTATTACTTTGACCAATGTCCTGGTCTTCTGTCAATTGCACCTTATTGAGTTTATAAGTATTGGTTATTAGGGAGAACTTCAAATTAGTTTAAACACGTGTTTCACTTGGTTGACTTTTGTTATTTCCTTTCCTATTATTGCAGGCCAAAACAAAAACAACAAACAGCAGTTCGCACACACACTCATATACGCACCCACACACTCAGCCGCACGCAGGTCGGGCAGACAAAACCTCACGCACACTTTTGCAAATAGCTGTATTGCTTGTATCTCGCTCGCACTCGCACTGTCACTGGCACGGTTAGAGAGCAGGTCTTCTTGCCTACGCAACGATCGGAATCGGAATCAAAGAAGAAGCAGAAAGTTTAGAAAAACCAAACTCAAATAACACTATGTATTTGCTGACTCCTCCACCCCCCCCTTTCAGCCTAACGTGCTTCGTCAGCTTCTGTTTTCTGCTGCGTTTGTCAATTGCGTTCCGTGGAAAACTTGTATACGGAAAAGTTCTGAAGGCAGCAAGCTGCGATGAAAGAAAAATGATGGCAGCACAGAAGAAATTCTGTGCTAAAGAGGAATCGAAAGTCAGTTGGCACACGCACACTCGGCCAGCCAGGCTGCCTGACACACACACACACACACACACACACACGTGGAAGTGCAGGGAGCAGTGTCAAAATCGAATTGTAAATCTGAAACTGAATCGAAGCCCAAATCTTTGCGAGGCTCCACTGTGGGCTTGCGGCAGCTGAGAGCCAGCTGCTGTCGTGCCGTCCATCATGCATAACCTTTCCCCCATCCCTCCCCACGACCATCTCTCTGGCTATCGGCCCTTCATTTCCCCACCCTCACTCCCTCTATTCGTCTGCGTTTTCAGCATTGCATATACACACACACACACGCTCACTAACACACACAAGCTCGCAGCAGTCTGCTGTAAGTGGATTTAATCATTTATCAATATTTAAGCGAAAACCAAATGTGAACGGAGCAAAGCACCCCGACCTCCCCTTGTCGCACTAAAACCGACCGAAGAACTCCTTTGTTTGCACGGAATGGAACACTAAAAGAAACACAGACACACGAAAAAACAGCAACAGAAAACAGAAACGGAAAACAGCAACTCTTTCCCCACACACAGCCACTGAAAACACACACACAAGCACTCTGGGTAATTATGCATGTAAGCAAAACGGCGAACGCAGCTAAGAAAATTGTTCAAGAGGCCAGGCCAGGAATGAAAAAAAAAACAACAACAAAATAATACACGCACACAGCAGCGAAAATTTTTTTGAGGTCCCGTCCGTTTTACCTTTTCCTTTTGTTCGAACTAGAGCTGGGAAACTATCGATGTAGAGCAGGAGAACTATCGATGGTACTATCGAGCTATCGAACTTTTACGTTTCTCAACCACCATCGATAGTTTGTTGTCGCAATCGATAGTGCTTTGCGTCTTATCACTGACATCTGCACCGAACACAAGACTTGATTGCAGATTACGGATATGATAACAATCAAATCTTTAATAATGATATTAATTTGTAGAGTTTATAATATTATAGTCTTACATTTCGTAAATTATGAGAAAAGTCATTCAAAACTGAATTGATTTGTAATTTTAATTTTAAGATTTTCATAAAAAACGATACTATCGATAGTATCGAATATTTTGCTGTTAAAGTTCTAGGCGTTAACAGAACAACGGTGTGGAAGATTAACGAAACTTATTTATCGATTTTACCGATTATTACCAAAAAGGATTACCAAAAGATGAATCTTTATTTAGAGGAAAAGTTGCATATCGATTTCCTATTTACACTAGCGTTGTTTTTTAAATCGTGATTTAATTATATTTTTTTTTAAACAATTGTGTTGGTTATCGATGTGTTTGTGGTGGAGAACACGACTTGCTATCGTTCTAATTGGAACGCTTTTCCGACAGGCACAGCGATAAGCACCGCGCATATGAGTTTTAAATTTCAGCAACAAATATGAACTTCGATTTCTTTTATTTTAAGCTTACTTTCAAATAACGCAATCGTTTCATTATTTGCTATTGTATCGAAGCTCACTTTGCGTACTCGCTTCATATATAGCCAACTTTTTATGCTTTCATTTCATATTTTCGAGATTATTTAGGTGTAAAGCTAAGTTTGTATCTGACAACACTGATTCCTTCCCACCTTCCGTTACTTGCAAAAGGAAGAACAGAACGAAATGGAACAGAATAGAAAAATCATTTGACGAGTTGAAAGTTTGCAAAAAGAAAACAAGTAAAAATGCCGAGCGAAATAATGACATTGCAGTTGGGCCAATGCGGCAATCAAAGTGAGTTCTTGAAAATAGTAACAATTTAAAATATAATGCGATTGCTTATCGGCGCGCCTGCGCAGTTGGTTTTGAATTTTGGAAGAGGCTGTGCCTCGAGCACGGCATCTCGCCGGAAGGCGTGCTCGAGGACTTTGCCAACGATGCCCAGGACCGCAAGGATGTGTTCTTCTATCAGGCGGACGACAGCCACTACATTCCGCGTGCCGTGCTCATCGACCTGGAGCCGCGCGTCATCCAGGGCATCAATACCACGCCGTACGCCAAG
This sequence comes from Drosophila watanabei, assembly GCA_008042575.1. Lineage (NCBI taxonomy): Eukaryota > Metazoa > Arthropoda > Insecta > Diptera > Drosophilidae > Drosophila > Drosophila watanabei. Next base: position 36,110 of record VNJS01017481.1, on the reverse strand, counting down.
GTTTTTATTCTTTGCAACTCTTTCACTTTGCGGATAACTGCATCATCATCTATTTCTATAGCTCTACAACCAGGAGAACGTGTTCCTCTCGAAGGACGGCGGCGGCGCTGGCAACAACTGGGCCTCCGGCTTCAGCCAGGGCGAGCGCTTCCAGGAGGAGGTCTTCGACATAATCGATCGTGAGGCGGAGAACAGCGACTCCCTGGAGGGGTTTGTGCTCTGCCATTCGATTGCAGGCGGCACAGGGTCCGGCATGGGCTCGTTCGTCCTGGAGCGGCTGGCGGATCGCTACTCGAAGAAGCTAATACAGACGTACAGCGTGTTCCCCAACCAGGACGAGGTCAGCGATGTGGTCGTCCAGCCGTACAACTCGGTGCTCACGCTCAAGCGCCTCACGGAGTGCGCCGACAGCGTTGTCGTGCTGGACAACACCGCCCTGAATCGCATCGCCTCGGAGCGTCACCACAACACGGCGCCGACGTTCAGTCAGATCAACAATTTGGTGTCCACCATCATGAGCGTCAGCACCACCACTCTGCGCTATCCATCGTACATGAACAACACGTTGATCAGCCTGACGGCCCCGCTGATTCCCACGCCCAGCCTGCACTTTCTCATGACGGGATACACGCCCCTGAGCACTGACATGGAGGTGAGCTTCGGCTGCTGCTTCTGGCTTGCTGCTAATTTTTGACTCTTCCTTTTCAGACCACAAACAGCGTCCGCAAGACCACTGTCCTGGATGTGATGCGTCGCCTGCTGCAGCAGAAGAACATGATGGTCTCCACGGCGACGGAGAAGCCGGAAAAGCCAAAGGATAACTGCTTCCTCGGCATATTGAACATCATTCAGGGCGAGGTGGATCCGTCGCAGGTGCACAAGTCGCTGCAGCGCATCCGCGACCGCAAAATGGTCAAATTCATACCCTGGGGCCCGGCCAGCATCCAGGTGGCCGTCTCTCGCAGCTCCCCCTTCGTCCAGTCGCCGCACAAGGTCACCGGCCTGATGATGGCCAATAACACCGGAATCAGTGCTTTGTTCGAGCGGGCTCTCACCCAGTTCGACAAGCTAAAGAAGCGCAACGCCTTTGTGGACAACTTCCGACGCGTCACCATGTTCAAGGACGATCTGTCGGATCTGGACAATGCCCGTGATGTGGTCGACTGCCTGGTGCAGGAGTACGATGCGGCCGCCACTCCCAACTATCCAATGTGGAGTCCGGTACGCACACAAGTCAAGTGAATGTGGCCTCAGGTTCCCCTTTTAAACTTATTTAATAAATTAAAAAGAAAATCTCATGCTTGTAAAGCAAAACAAGTTTTTAAACAAAGAGAAATTTAAATGAAATTGGCTTTTTCAGGTGCGTCCTTTGGTTTTCTTTTGGAGATTACAGGAAGGAGAGGGAGAAGAACCTTTAGATCATTGGGAATAAGCTCCGACATCGAATAGCTTTGGTTTTGATGTCTGTTTCATGACTTAACCTTGCGCTAGCAAAGGATCTTTATGCCACGGAAAACATTCAATATTTGTTGTCGCAAACTCAATGTTGAACCCTTTTTGGCGACTCTCTAGAGCCAAATGTTAGATTCTAAAGGATTTTTTTGGGGAGAAATCAAATGAAACTAAAAAAAGTCAAACGAAACGCACAAAATCTTGATGTCTGGTAAAACACACAAGATTTGTTGTCGCAAACTCAATCTTAAACCACTTTTGGCGGTTCTCTAATTCGAAAAGTAAGATCTAGACATTGTTTTAGCCGGATTTCTTCAAGGAAATCAAGAGGAAACTAAGCAAAGACAAAACAAAAAGCACAAAATCTTGATGGATAGAAAAACCCACAAGATTTGTTGGTGTAAACTCAATGTTGAACCATTTTTGGCGACTCTCTTAAACAATGTGTTAGATCTAGACGCTTTCTTCGTGAAATTCCATTAAGGAAATAAAATAAAACTTAAGCAAATTCAAATAAAATCCACAAAATCTTTATGCCTGGTAAAACACACAAGATTTGTTGTTGTAAACTCAATGTTAAACTATTTTTGGAGCCACTCTATTCCTCTGAAACTAAGCAATGACGCACAAAATCAATAATAAATACAAATACAAACTTTATTCAATTTTCAGATTTATTATTACGATCCTATGTTTGAGCTCATCCACTCCGCCTCCGCCCGCCCCAATTCGTTTCGTTTCATTTAGTTTCGCTACCTTCGCTACAAGTACAAGTACAAATAAATCGATATAGTGGATGCATCATATATGTGTGTATATATATATAGAGTACGCTGCGTCTACATTAATAGAGAGAGGCCCAGAGGAGTCGCACAAGTGAGTAGTTCTTGTAAGTCTTGTATTTCCTATGCAACCGAAAGCACAGCGGAATGGTATGGAAAATGGTATAATTTTTACATTTACGGTTTTACATCTCTTGTGTTTCATGCTTTGTGTGTGTTGTGTTTTTGTTTAGAATTAGAATTAGAAGTAGCGTTGTTGCGCTGCACCCCCACTTTTAGCTAGCTTCAATACATACAAGCGAAAAAAAATCATAGAAATTAAGCTGCCTCGGCGGCGCCTGGACCGGGGGCCTGGCCGTCCCCGTGTTCTTTTCTTTCCCGCCCGAATTTTGGGCCAGACCCCGCGGCCTCCTGCTGCTCCGGCTTCAGCTGCTCATCACCATGTGTGCCCCGCTTACAGCTCACTGTGTGGCGTCTTGTCCTCTTCCGTGCCGGCGGGCGTGGGTGTGATCTCCTCGACGGGCTCCTGCTCGGCCTCCGGCTGCTCCTGCTGCTCTTCCGCCGTCTCTGCCTTGTCGCCACTGCCGCCGGCAGACGTCGCCGCCTCCTCGCCATCCTTATCCTTGGTCTTCTTGTCCTTGTCGGCGGCCGCGGGCTTAGCCTTGGGCTTCCAGAGCTTCGACTTGTTGACCAGATACTTGATCTCGCGATCTAGGAGACCCATTTTGTCGGTGATGTCCTTGACGGTCAGCCGGATGTCGGCGTTCTTCGCCAGCTTCTTTTGGGCGGCCGTCTCGGTCTTTAGCCAGGCGCTGGTCTCATCGATGGCCTTGGCCAGGGTATCGATCTCCACCTGGGTGTAGACATCCTTGTCGGGATTGGTCTCCTTGGTGAGGTTGCGTCCGGTGGCGAGGAACTTCTCCGAGTGCTCCAGCATGCCCTTGAGCGCCTTGATGGCCTCCGGCCGCTCCTCGTGCTCCCAGTGGCGGGCGAGGAAGACGTTGGAGAGCTTCTTCAGCTGCGCCAGCTTCTCCTCGTAGATCTCCGCCTTGGGATCCTCCAGATCCTCGTACAGCCACTCACCGAGAGTGCTGCACTCGGCCAGCAGCTTCTCCTTCTCCTCGGCCGTCACACAGCTGGCATACGAGTCCTCGTCCAGCTTCTGCTGCACCTCAATGATGTGCGATTCCAGAGCATTGAAGGCGGACTCCAGGCGCACGCGCTGCTCCTCCGCCTGGTTGATGGCCGTCAGCTTCGCCAAAGAGCTGTCGTAGCCGGAGCCGGCGAGGGGAGCGGTGAACTGGAGCTGCGACTGGTAAGTGACCGGCGTCTTGACTGTCACCAGCTTGATTGTCTCGTTCTTTTCCTTGGCATCACCGGCACCGCTTTCGGGCTTGTTCTCGGACTCGGACTTGGGCTCCTTGCTGCTGGCATCCTCCTCCTCTGCCTGTTCCTGCTTGGGCTTCTCCTCCTCGCTCTTGGGTGGCTCCTCTCCAGTGGCAGAGGGCTCCTCCGGCTGCTCGGTGTCCTCCTCCTTCTTGTCCTTCTTCTCCTCGCCGTCCTTGGTGAAGAGCTTGCTCAGCGTGCTGCCCAGCTTGGAGAGCGTGCTGTCGTCGTCATCGGCCTCCTCCTCGAGCTTCTGCTTGTCGTACACATACTCCACGTTGGTGCAGCGGAAGATGCCGGAGTCGTCGAGGTAGAAGTACGCCTTGATGCCCTTGTTGTCCACCAGCTCCTTCTTGGACTTGTCCAGCAGCTCCTTGACTTGCTTCAGCTCCACCTTGGTAACGTTCAGGCTGCCCAGAGCAGTGATGTCGCTCTGGCTGTAGCGTTCCAAATCCGCGTAGTTGACAAAGAACTCAAAGTCATCGGTGTGCTTGTTGAAGGTGATGACCTTCTTCTGGGGATACGGATTCATCAAAGCAAAGAGCACGCGCTTCACCTGCTTGATGGCGGCACCATCGCCGGGATCCCGCTCGAACGAGACGTGCAGCGGATACAGCACCGCGTCCTTCACCACAAACTTTTTCACCTTGAAGCCGGCCGAGAGATCGGCCGCCTTGTACACAGCTCCCATGGTGGCGGACTCGTCAGCGTTGAGGTTCTTGCCCAGCTCCTGCTTGATCAGCGCCTTGATCGTCTCCTGGACACGGGGCACACGGGTGCCGCCGCCAAAAAGGATAACCTGATTGATCACATCCAGGCTGAGGTGCGACGAGGCCAGAGCCTGCTCCAGCGGCTTCGTCGTTCTCGGCCAGAGGTCCGCACAGATCTCCTCCAGTTTCTCGCGCGAAACAGCGAGCTTGAAGTCAATGTCCTCCAGCAGATTCTCGATCTGAGCGTAGTGATCGGTGTTCGCCGACAGGACGTTCTTGAGGCGACCCGCCTCCTTGAAGAGCTTGGCCAGAGCACGCGGACTGCTGGTCACATCGGTCTTGGTCTTCTTCAGCGCATTAAACTCGGCGGCCAGGTAGTCGCGCAGCCTCAGCTGGATCTCCAGTCCACCGAGCGTCCGATCGAAGCCCACGCCGAGCACCTGGACAACTGGATTGACCTCCTTGGTCTGCTTATCCTTCACCAGCTGGTAGCTAACGACGGCGGCCGAGGTCTTGTAGGCGCCCATGTCGTAGAAGAGGAAGTACTGCGCCGTCTCATTGATCTCGCCGCGATGGAACACGCCATAGTTGAGGGCCACCGCCGCGTAGTCGTTGATCAGCTGCAGGACCTTGAGGTTAGCCAGTTGAGCGGCCGCCAGGATGGCCTCTCGCTCCGCCTGGCCAAAGTAACCGGGCACGGTGAGGACACACTCCGTGATTGGCTGCTGCGTGGACTCCTGAGCAAACTGCTTGGCCTTCACCAGCATTTGGGCCACGAGCTCCTCCACGGAGAACTCCTCGGTGTCGCTCTTGCGGAACACCACAGTGTTGCGCTCCGGATCGCCAACGATGTTGTAGTACGGAAAGCGTTTCCTATCAGAGCAACAAATATGTAAAAAAGAGAGAGGGATTGATGGGAGATTAGCACAGAGTCGAGGCATGACGTGGCCTTGCTGCCACTCACCTGTACAGGTCCACAATGGGGTTGTCAATGGTTTTGCCCAGCAAGTCCAGCAGGTAGCCGTACGCCGAGCTCGGATCCTTGATCCCAATCGTCTCCGCGTCCTCGCCAAAGGTGCGGATCCCGTTGCGGAAGGCCAGAATGGCCGGCGTCTTGCGCTTCGACTCACGATTCAACGCTATCTCCATGGGCACGCCCGGCGACACGACGCCCACCTTCATCCATTCGGTGCCCAGATCCACGGACATGACGGCGGCACCCTGCGACAGCCCGATGGCCGCCAGCAAGGCACTCACAGCCAGTATAAGTTTCATCTTTCCTATTCTGCAAGTGGAGATTGTGTTTTAAAACCTCTTAAAGTTCACTGAAATAATAGGAATGCTTCCAAGAGATCAGCTGGAACTTGTCAGTTTCCAGTGAAAGATCTTTCCCGATAAATATGAAGAGGTATTTACTTGAAGTCCTTCCAGATAAGCAATTTCTTCTGGAATGTTCTGGGAAAATGCTAGCTTCCAATTAGGAGTTTGATTTTAAGTTTAAGTTTGAAAGAAAATCAATATAATTTATTTAAAAAGTAAATTTGAATCCAAAAAAATGTTTCTTTGGCTTAAAATTACAGATAAAAGTTTTTCCCTAAAACTTTTTTTTTATAATAAAAATAATATTTCTTATCTAATCTTTCTTTTTCTAATAAAATCTAACAAATTTCCGATTTAAGAGAATTATAATATTCCATGTGGCAACTTTTGGGACAGAGGTACGCCCGCGGTTCAGGAACATATATAAATTTCCAGGCAAACTTGTTGAGAAATTTTGTGGTTTTGCAGAGAAGTGGCTGGAAAAAGAGCATTAACCTTTCCGCTACTCCCACATTTCTTCCGCTATTCTCTCTCTTCTATCACTTCTATATTTTTTTTTTTTTCGTGCAACGCAAGCAGCTGTCTTTTGTGCCCCCCGCTCCCCTGTACCCCATCCGTTGCCTTCCAAGTGCCGCTTTCCACTTACGTGTCCCCTGGTTGACCGCTTCCAGCTGAGCTGTCCTTGCGAAAATCCTATTCCAGTTGCGAGTCCAATCGCCGAATAACGCTTTCGACGCCCGCAATTACTTATTTATTTGATAATTATTAAATTGTTCACTCTGCGGGGAGAGAGAAATGAAAAGAGTCGGCTGCCGCTGTTTTTGCGAAGAAGAGGAAGAAGCGTTGACGTGTTGATGTTCCCAATAGTGCTGGGAACTAGCATCGATGAATCGATTGTTTTTCGACTGCATTATATCGATGTCAATTGTGTGGTTCGTGGCTCTGGTAAGGTTTGGAGCTTGGGACATTACAAAAACTAAAGAACAAAAAAATTATACGTAAAAATAAAAACAAGCAAAGAAGTTGTTCCTTTTGGCAATATAAAAAATGTTCTATAAAAATATACAAATTTATTACTTTTTTTACAAAACAATCTTTACTTCTGATAATAAGTATATTATATTCTTTACAAATTAAATTGTTGAGTCTGGAAACTTTAATTGGTATAATCAACACTGAATTTCAAGGGTAAACCTGATTTATCGATTATAATTGCTATCGATAACGACTAGAGAGCGCGCCAATTGGAGTTTTTTTTAAATATGCAAAAGACTTTATATTTAAAGACATTTTTTCAACAATTAAAATATAATTAATTATATTTTATATATTATGTACCCATATTTAAATACTATTTTATAATGTTTATGTATTTATATTCTTATTAATTCTTATTCTTATTAATTATTATTTAAAAAATAAAAAAGAATAAATACATTTTTTTTATATTTAAACTTTATAAATTCTTCTTTTTTATTTGCTTTCATAATTAAATTGTAACACATGTAACTTTAATTGCCTTTTTTATTGGCACAAAAGAAGTGGCACTTGAACCCACATATCGACAGCTCAGCATTCGCCGCTGGTGACCGAGATTTAATAGCGAAAGTGCTGACTTGCTGACAACTCGCTCTGCATACTCTTTCCCCTTGGAGCTAGTGCCGCGCCGCATTAGTTGTGGGTTCAGTCATTGAAGTGTCGTATTTATTTATTCAAGGCAGAAAGAATTAGAACAAAAACACTTTAGAAAAAAAAGTAGAGGGCTTTCAATGGGAAATCTTGAATGCAGAAACAAATTATTAATAAAAACTGCATAAAAGAAACACTTTCAGATAAATATCCTGAAATAAAAACGCAGTTAATCGATTTTAAATCGATTTTCAGTTGGTAAAATATCAAAAACTTTAACATTCAATTAATAAGATATCGAAAACTTTAAATATTACGATTCTTTTCCACAAAAATATAATTAAAAGGGAAAAATACAAATATGCAGAGAAAAAAACTTGAAAAGAGACTACTTTATACTATAAACCTTTCTCTTTCTAAAAAATTCAAGATCTAAAAAAAAGAGTATTAAGATAGTTAAGTTTAACCTCCATTATCCATTGATTTAGCCAAAACATAAGTTCGATTCCAGCGAATTGAAATGGCAATGAAGTGCCCAAAATGCAGAAAAGAATCCAAGCCAAGACTGCACTTGCGCAATTCTTCATTCTCCATTCTCCATTCTCCAGTCTCTGCAGTTGAGTCCGAAATTTTCGCTGATTTGTTCTTTCTTTCCGGTCGTATAAAAACCCCAACCGGTGACGGAACTCCAGTCAAAATTCAGTGAGCCATGTGCGGACAACGACTGCTGGCAACGCTGCTGGTCCTGGGCTGCCTTTGGGCCGCCATGGCGCCTTCGGTCTCGGCCACCGAGAACGAGGAGTTCGAGGACGCCGTTCCCGAGACGGAGTTCGACTACGAAGAGCGCCGCGGGCGTGATATTCCCTCCCAGGCCTATGCTGCCCCGGTCGTCTACAACTCGCAGTCCAGCTATTCGGCGCCCAAGGCTCAGGGATATGCGGCACCCGCGGCTCCCTCGTATTCAGCATCGAAGGCTTCGTCGTATTCAGCGCCTGCAGCTTCGAGTTATTCAGCTCCAGCTGCTCCGAGCTATTCCGCTCCTGCTGCTCCAAGCTATTCAGCGCCAGCTGCTCCAAGTTATTCAGCGCCAGCAGCTCCATCCTATTCAGCGCCAGCAGCTCCATCCTATTCAGCGCCTGCAGCTCCATCATATTCAGCGCCAGCTGCTCCATCGTATTCAGCGCCTGCAGCTCCAAGCTATTCAGCGCCTGCAGCTCCATCCTATTCAGCGCCAGCAGCTCCATCCTATTCAGCGCCTGCAGCTCCAGCTTATTCAGCGCCTGCAGCTCCAGCTTATTCAGCGCCTGCAGCTCCATCCTATTCAGCGCCAGCTGCTCCGAGCTATTCAGCACCTGCAGCTCCATCGTATTCAGCGCCAGCAGCTCCATCTTATTCAGCGCCTGCAGCTCCATCCTATTCAGCACCTGCAGCTCCATCGTATTCAGCACCTGCAGCTCCATCGTATTCAGCGCCAGCAGCTCAATCTTATTCAGCGTCTGCAGCTCCATCGTATTCAGCGCCTGCAGCTCCATCCTATTCAGCGCCAGCAGCTCCCAGCTATTCTGCACCGGCTGCTCCATCATATTCAGCGCCTGCAGCTCCATCTTATTCAGCACCTGCACCTCCATCTTATTCAGCGCCTGCTGCACCGAGCTACTCAGCACCGGCTGCTCCATCATACTCTGCGCCAAAGGCTTCCTCCTATTCAGCGCCTGCTGCCCCATCATATTCAGCACCCTCATCATCATCTTATTCAGCCCCTGCCGCTCCATCCTACTCTGCACCTGCTGCTCCTTCATACTCAGCCCCTGCTGCTCCCTCGTATTCAGCACCCGCTGCACCTTCATACTCAGCACCAGCATCATCCAGCTATTCAGCACCAAAGACTCAGTCTTATTCTGCTCCAGCTGCGCCCTCATACTCAGCACCCGCATCGCCATCCTATTCAGCTCCTGCTGCTCCTTCGTATTCAGCGCCTGCAGCTCCCAGCTACTCAGCACCGGCTGCTCCTTCGTACTCAGCACCTGCTGCCCCGTCGTATTCAGCGCCTGCTGCTCCATCCTATTCAGCACCCGCTGCTCCATCGTATTCAGCACCCGCTGCTCCTTCGTATTCAGCGCCTGCTGCTCCTTCATATTCAGCACCGGCTGCTCCTTCATATTCAGCACCGGCTGCTCCTTCGTATTCAGCGCCTGCTGCTCCTTCGTATTCAGCACTCGCTGCTCCATCGTACTCGGCACCCGCTTCCTCTGGCTACTCAGCATCGCGGGCATATTCAGCGCCGGCTGCGGCACCAGCCTCCTCTGGATATTCAGCACCAAAGGCTTCTCCAGCATCGTCCTCATCCTCGGGATACTCTGCGCCGGCGTCTTCTGCTGCTCCCAGCTACGCAGCACCCGCCAAGGAATCCGCCGGATACTCGGGGCCCGCTGCTGCTCCGAAGTCCTCCAGCTATGCCCGCATGTACATGGACCAGATCCTTGGCATGGCAAGGACGGCTGGTGGCTACGGACCACCGGCTCCAGCTGCATCCTACGGCGGCGCCTCAATCCCCTCCCCGCCGTGCCCCAGAAATTATGTGTTTGGATGCCAGAGCGTCTTCACGCCAGCTCCTTGCAGCCAGGGATCATCCGCCTACTGAACCCACTCTCACTTCCACCTGTGACCCGAAACTCTGCTTGATAACAGAAAAAATAAAGATAAATATTCATTTAGAAAATTTTGGTTTTAAATATTTGTTTGGGTTTCTTATCTAATCGGATCTAGGATTAGAAAATTTTAAAAATTTAAAACCTATGATCATAATAGAGTTGGGTAACGACTTTTAAAAATATCGGGAATATCCTGTAAAGTAATTTCGTGAATACATATTCCCAGATATGATACGCAAACTAGTCCCTTAGTTTTGAAACTAAGTAAAATAAACTTTGCAGAAAGTCTTTAATATACTCTCACTCGTATATAAGCCGGAACGAGGCGGATCGGTCAACTATATCATATAGCTGCCATACAAACGATCCGTAAATTTGTACGAAAAAAAATTATAACTTCACTGTTTTTAAACATATATTTATTAACTCTCGGTTATGGGCTTAACATATTATTTCAAAGTTTTGGATTTAATTTGATAAAAATCGGACTACTATATCATATAGCTGCCATAGGAACGGTCGGAATATTTTTAGAAAAAAATTATACCTTTGTCAGTTTTCAACAAATTTTCTGCAACTTTGAGATACTAGTATCTCATATTTTTTTTAGAATTTTGTTGTAAATTTCATAAAAATCGGACGGCTATATCACATAACTGTCATAGAAGCGATCGGTAAATGTGAAGGAAAATTACATTTTACTTTACATGTAAAAATAAAAATAATATTAATATGAAAGTAATTCATAATGAATTATTTCTAGTTAGGGATAGGTTATAATTGAACCAAATGCAAACTAAAAGAGTATTGAAAATAATGTTGAAATTTGATCAAAATAAATGTTGTAGTTAGATGGTTTTTCTTTAAAGTTGGCCAAAATGTATATATTATTAATAATTCAGTAAGTACATAAGATATCTTTCTTACTTCTTCAAAACGTTTTAAAATTTTTTTTGTTCAATATTTTTAAACATACATTTATATGTTTAAAAAAGTGCCTTAATTTGAGCAGAAAACTCAGGTTGGATAAGTGAAGAGCGAAAAGTCACTCTCTTCGACACTCTTTTGTGCTCTTATGACACTGGAACTTTAATAAAAGCTCAAATTAATAGCTCCAAATTTAATTAGTTATTTGAGTTGTTTGATTTATTTATTTTTATTTAGTTAGATAAGCTGCTGCTCTTCCCACACCCTGAAATTTCCAAAATTAAAACAAACTTTGATTTGGTTTTCTTAGAATTTATTTCGCAAATTGTTCTCTTATGTTTGCTTCGCTAATGAATTATCACACTAAAAGCAACTCATAATAAATATGTACGTAATAACTATGCTCTGTATATTTAGTTCATATGTCGTTTTGTTACTTGTTACATGTTACTTGTTACTTGTTACTTGTTACTTGCCCACATCGTGGACTGTTATTTCTCTGTGTTGCGGTCTTTATATATTCCATTAAAAAGCACTTATGTATCCTTAGCTCCTACTCTACATGTATATACTAAATATATGTATATATATATATCTCTATGAAGTGAAATCATTTGTGGAACATTGAAATCAAAAACAAAAGTGGAGGCGCTGGGACTTTGAGATAGTCCTATAAATTCCAACTTTGTGACTACAAATCAAGTTAATATATAGTTATAAATATATGTTTAATATGTGAGTGTATGTGCTAGAGAGACTGGTCCATAGATTAAGAGGTATTATTCAGTTGGCAAATCATAACCAAAAACGTTTTGCATGTTTTACATTCTGTTCCCCCAAAAATTTTACATTTTCAGTTTAAAATAGAAAAGTTATTAATTACTTTCAGGGATATTCAAGAATATTTTTAAGGCATATTTAAGCTTTAATTTCATCCATAATTCAACTTTATTTTTCAAGAAATTTAGAACACAAGAAGGAAATAATAATAATAATAATGGCACTTCTCAAATTAATTTTTGGCCAAAACAAAAAGCGAGCACATCAAGGCCGCAACCGAAACCGAAACTTGCCGATCGAATGGGTTCAAGCCCGAGCACCTGAGCCGGAGCCGGAGCCGGAGTCGTTGAACGAGCGCGGCATTGGCCAAAAAGCCAAAGCCCGAGACCCATCTATGAGACGGAGAGCGTCGGTCCACAAAATTTGGCATTCAAAGCGAGAAGCGAGCGGACCGGAATGCAGCCAGCGGAACAGTTTCGAGTGTGAGCTGCTGATCGTTTTGTGCTTTCAATAAATTTGACCCCCAAAAAAAGTGTATAAACAAAACAAAAGCCAGCGGCCTAACCCTGGGCTAGGTCAACCCACAGACTAATTTTCGTGGGCTCACAGAAATGATGATGTTTATGTTGATGATCTCACAGAGCCATCGGAGCGCGCTGATTGAGCAATCGTTATCGATAACCGGGGCGGGGGGGAATAATTTGGGTCTTGGAGAAAACTCAAGGCTAAGCTAAGATGTTACAAATAAACAGCTAACATAATACCGATTTCTAAGATATATAATATATTATATAGAAAGTGAAAAGTAAAACAAAGAAAAAAGAAAAAAAAAGATGAAATCGCACATTATCGATAATGAAAAAAAATCTGTAGTATAATCGATAATTAAATGTTTAGCCAGAAATTGGTTAATCAATAGATAGCAAGACGACGAATGAAAATATAACATCAAAAATAGATTATAGCCCGAAGAGAGCAACAAATTCTTCAACTTCAAATGAACAAAATGCAAGAAAAAATGTTCCTACATATAACAGAAGCTATAAGAAAAGCCCAACCGATAGCGCAGACAAAATATATCGGAACATATCGGTGATACAAAATTATGCCAAAAAAGTTATACAAATAAAATCGAAAGAAAGAATAAAAATATCAAAAAACTGAATAATCATTCAGCATTTGATAAAAACTCATTCCAAAGAAAGCTATAAAAAATCGATAGAAAGAATACAAATATCAATAAACTGATGATTATTCTATCGATTTTCTTATAGTAAAAATATCAATAAACCGATGATTATTCTATCGATTTTTTAACAGATTCTTCTAAATGATTTTTTATCATAAGCTAGAGACATCGAGAAACTCTACTTTAAAAACCAAAACACTTTAAATATCAAAAGACAAACCCATAAAATCGAGCAGAAACGATTACAAAAGTCCAAGTCCAGAAAAAACGCATCGAAATTTATAGACGATAGGAAATTCAACTTGTAAAACAAATCAAATAAATAAAAAAACGAAATAAATGTTGTACTTTTTTTTTGTATAATTTATTGTTGCCTTTGTTGCATAGCTTTTTCTTTTTGTTGTTTTGAATGCTTAATAGTTTCGGTCTGCGGGGCAGATCACTATACATGTACATATATGTACATTGGTTTATCTATATAGCGTGTATATATATGCGTGTATATGTAGGAATATTAACTAAAATGGAAATACAATATGCGTGTAATGTTTCGCTAAAACTTGTAAATAATTCTTCTAGTTACATAGAAAAAAAAACATAATAATAATAACTACAAAGTACTCGATAATAGTAGAAAATAGAAACTTAGGTATAATAATTAAACAAAATCTGTGTTAATTGGTAACAGAGTAAAGGGTACGTTGGTTTATCGATAAAGGACGCTCGCCGCTCTGCTTTGAGTCTTTGACTTGATGCCCTTCTCGCCGCGATCTTGCTGAGGGAACAGAGTTAACGGGTTTCTTCGAACGAGCGAGCGAGCGAGCGAACGAACGAACGAGAAAACAATAGCGAGAAACGTGAAACGAAAACGAAAGCTTAGACGAGGCGAGGCAGCGCGCGACTTGTAGAAAATGCGCAAAAATACAATAACAAAAATTGAAGAGAGAAACAAATCATAGTTTTATATCTGTTTATACATATATGTATATGTGTGTGTATATAGTTGTATGTAAGTATATAAAATCAATGAAAGCCAAAAAGCGAGCGAAAGTTGCACGCGCAGGCGGGGCAGAAGATTCTCTCCCTCTCCCTCTCTCTCTCCGCGGCCGAAGAAAGTGCAGCTCTCGCAGTGCGCAGTGGCTTCTTCTACACAATTAGTTTTTGTTTTCTTCTGTTTTGTTTTGTTTTGTTTTGTTTTTTGTTTCGTTTCGTTTCGCTTTGTTTGGTTGTTGTTGTTGTTGGTTTTTCCCCTTATTAATACTAAAAAATGTTTGCTTTTCACACATACATTGATCATAATAATATCCATGAATTCTTTTTTTCTTTTTGCTTTCTAAATTTTAAACTTTTGTCGTTTTGCTTTTTTTTTGTTGTTAATTTTTCTTCTCTTTTTTTGTTAGCAAAAAAAAATTTACTTAAACTTAAAATTCTATCACAGCCATAACTTTTTTGTTTTTCGAAGAAAATTGTTTTGTTTTTTTTTTGTGTGTGGTTTTGTTGTTGTTTGTTTTTTGCTTAAATCGTTTATTATTAATTAACTAATTATTACTTTGTTTTATCATTTTTTAATTTTGCCCGATTTGTGTTTAAATCTTTTTTCAATGCACTTTTGTTGTTGTTGTTTTTTTGTTTTCGAGGCTTGCTTTCAATATTTTAAAAAATTCTAATTGCACTTTTTTTGTATAATATTTTTTTTATGTTTGTTTTGTAAAAAACTCAAGGTTTCTTTAGTTATATTCTCTTGTTTTTTTCCAGTGTGTTTCTTGTGCTTGAGTTTAAAAATGGAATTTTAATGGGGTTACGCTTTTTACAAAGGAACTTTTTTAAATATTTGTGTTCTACAAAAAGGAATATTCTCAAATATAACAAGTTATAATAGTTTTTGTAATAATATTTTTTATAACATGATTTTTGCCAAAATTGTTTAGTTTTGAAACACACAATTTATTGAGTAATTCTTGTTTTTGAGGCGTAACCCCTTTAGGGAAATTTATAAAGAAAATATATTGAAATCAACCTTGTAAAAAAGTGTTATATTTTCAGTTTTCGTTCTCTTTCGTTTGTAAATGTTTCAGTTTGTTTTTAGTGTTGACTAGGAGAACTTTTTGGGGATTTGGGATGAAAAAAGAATAATAAAAAGAATCTCAAATAAAGAAAAAGTACAAGAAATTCGGTTGTTTTTTTGGATTACAGTGTTATATACTATATAGTTCAGAGTTATATATAACGTACAGGGGAGCGAGCGAGGCCTCTGGTAGGACCCTGGAATGTGCTGCTTGGCCTAGATTTTTTTTTGTTTTTTGGTTTTTCTTTTGATTCTTAGGCGAAATCGAAATCGAAACCGAAACGGAAACCAACTGAAGCTTTTGCCTGGCTTTCGTGTATTTTAATTACTATAACTTATAGATTGTTCTGGTTTTTGTTTTCTCTGTTCTTTTTTTTTGACTACAAATTCTTTGATTTTTGTTTTGCTTTTTTGTTTTCTTGTCTTGATTTGTTGTATCTTCTCTGTCGCCGCTTTAAATACTAATGTTTTGTTTGTATTTTCTTGTAACCTTAAAAATGAGTAATGCCTTTGATTTGCTCCTTCTTCGGAGAATCATTTCTCTTCTTTCTCTTCTTTACTTTTTCTTGATTTAAAAGCTAGCTTAACATTTAGTTTGTCATAGTCTACATTTTGTTTTTTCTTCTTTCTTTCTTTTTTTGTTTTGTTTTCTTGTAATTTAATTTTATAATCTTTGTCTGCCTGCTACGGCTCCTTACTGGTACTTTCATGTCTCCAGGGATGTGACCACCAGATTGTGAAACACGCTGGCCGACTCGCTCATCATGGCCGCCTGGCCGCACGAATCGCTGCTGGCGCCGCTCGGCGGCGTCGGCGTGCCCAGACGCAGCGCATCCATGATGACCTCAAAGTCCTTTTGGTTCTGGTTCATATCAAAGTCCACCAGCTCCAGGTGATGGTGATGATGATGATGATGGTGGTGGTGGTGATGGTGCAGACTGTGGTGATGATGGTGGCCCAAATGATGATGATGATGGTCGCCATTCAGCTTGCTGCGCTTGCTCATGGAGCTCATGGAGGAACCCATCTCGACGACGCCGGCGCCAGCGCCTGCTCCTCCACCGATTCCGATTCCAATTCCAATGCCCATGGTCATGTTTCCGATGTTTCCCATGCCAGAACTACTGCCACTGCCGCTGCCCATTCCCAGGCCGACCACATCCAGCGGACAATCCTCGATGGCGGAGATGAGGCGCTGCGGCGGTATATAGAACTGGGACAGGGCCTCGCGCACCAAGCGATCGCTCTCGTCCTCGCTGCCGCTGTTGCTCCGCAATCGCTTGCGGCTGGCCGAGAGCGCCGCCTTCTCCAGCTGCTCGGCGCCCTGGGTTATCTCCGGATCGATCAGCAGCATCGGGGCATTGATGGCGCTTAGCTCCCGGTCGAGTATCTCCAGATCGTTAACCAGATTGCTGCTGGACAGATGACGTTTCCGTCCGATGCTGGCCGAGGCCGAGGCCGAACCGGAAACGGATAACGGCGCCGAGTTAGCGGCCGCCGGTGCGGATGCTCCAGCTGGGGTCGTCGTCATCATCTGTTGGCGCGACGAAGGCGGTTGATTTTCCAGGGAGACGCAGATGCCGCCACGCCCACTGCTGGACGAGGAGGAGGAGGAGGAGCTGGAGATGGAGGACGTTGAGGTGGAGGAGGAGGAGTTGTACGAAGACGAGTCGCCGTAGGACAAGGACTTGCTCTGCGGCTTGGCATCGTCCATGTTCGGCTGGAAGAGATTCTCACGCGCCAGTTCGGTGGTGGTGCTGTCGGTTCTGCAAAAAATAATGAAAAAGAGAGAGAAAGTGAAGGGAAAGTTAGTCAATGGTAACAACAGAGAAACAGAGAGAAACGGAGAGAAATGCGGGGTAAAACGGGGCAACGATCAAAAAAATATTCAACTGCTTGAAAATAAAGTTTAATTGCGAGCAAGATTCGGATGTATCTCGATATGCTTTTGTTATCGATAAAATCGATAAATACAATTTTCTATTTTTTTAGATATAAAATTATATTTCTTCGATTAAAAACTATGACATATCAAAATCGTAAGTGCTTTGTGCTTTTTGTCTTTTTTTTTTTGTTATAATACCGATAACTATGAAATTTGTATTTTTTTCGATTTAACCGATAACTAATATAATAATGATCGATTACAATAATCGACTTAATTTTAATTTGAATATCTCGAGTGCTTTTTTTACACTGTTTTTGTTATCCATAAAAACCCATACCTAACTTTTTATTATTGTAACAGATATATGTTTTCGATAAACTTAATATATAATTCTTAAATCGATTAAATCGATAACTAGAATGGTCAAGAAAGCATAAAAAAGTTATACATTTTATGCTGTATGGTATTTCCACATCATAAAATCATAATAAAACCATATTTAAACTAAAAGTAAATTACAAAATAAGAATTCTTGAAGTTTGTTACTTAGGGAATTTCCTAATACTTGACCAACCAATCCATGTACTGTGATTGCTATCATATCCATATACATATCTATACATACATACTTATCCCCAATCACAAGATCCATCCCGTGTACCGTGAGTACAAATCCCCAAACGCATCGTAAACCCCTATATATCCCTTCCTTCCTTCCTGGCTTTATTCCACCTTATCGCCGTCACGGACCCCGGCAACAAAGCTGTGTCAAATCAGTTAACGGTGTAATCTCGCCATAAACATTTCAACGCCCATCGATAATATAGCCACCCTCCATACTCCTCACCCCGCCCGAAAGTTAACTCAACTCCGACTGTGACATGGAAGGAATCGGTGTGGGAGAGTGTGGTACTATGTGGGGGGTTTCGCTCTCCTCGCTTGGCTTTCCTGCTGAAGGGGAAGAGAATGGGGGGAATGATGGCTTTGCCAGGGGGGTTCGCTTTTAATTAACTGTGCCAACAACTGTGCCACCGGAGCGCGCTCTCTTGGCTCTGGCTTCAGTCCGTTGGTGACCAGCAGCAGCGACCAAGTGAATTTCAGTTAATTTCTCTTTCAATAAAGGAGGCACTACCTCCTCCACCTTCACCTGTGTATATTTCTTGCTGCTTTTACAGTCAATATGGCACAGCAAAGGCATTTGAAAAATGAGAGAAAAAAAAGAGCAACAGAAGAGCCACAAGAAGAGTACGCTAAAAAGTATAAATTAAAGGAATTTGAACTTTTAATTCTACATAATCTAAAGCTACCCGTTGGAGTTTCTTAAAATCCTTTAAAATATGTCTAAAAGTATGCAACACAGTTTTTTTAGTTCCAAATTCAGTGTATATTTTTGTTCTTTTCTTATTTAACTATTTTTAACATAATTTTTGACAGTTTTTTTAGGATTTTAAAACCTCAAATGATTTATAAAGCAGTCCCTAATATTTTTACTAAATAATTATTTATTAACCTCAAAACAATCGGATCTAATTTAAAATTTTAAATTTGTGATTACAAACTAGAGTTTCCCAGGTTAGCAAAGTTTTTGTATTAAAAATCATTTGAAAACTAAATATAAAAAAAGGAATTAAAATAAATATAAAATAAAAATAAAACTAAAATTAAAAGTAATATATAAAGGTAATTAAATAATAATAATTAAACAAGATAACGACTCAAATAAAAGCGAAAGTATGCAGGAATCTTGTACAACAACAACAAAAACATGAAAACGAAACTCAAAGAAGAGAAGCAACTTGAAGAAACGAAAGAAAAAAATTATACAAATAAATACCAGAAAGCGCACAAAGCAGGGGAGCGCAAAAGGAGGGGCGGCGATGAAGAGGAAAAAGAGGAAGAAGAAGACAGAAGACAAAGAGAGGTGGGCTGGGGGTTGGGCAAAAAGAAGAAAAAAAAAAACAACAACGAAAAAAAAGTGTGTTAGTTTCGTTGTTGCTTTTAATGCCTGTGCTGGCTCTGTTCGTACGCGCAACCGTTAACTTGAAATGATGGACGGCCAAAAACGAAATGGGAGCAGCGCAAGCAAAAGCCACGGAGAGGCAGAGGCAAAGGAGGAGCCGTGGAGGAGAAGCGGGGAAGCGGGGAAGCGGAGAAGCAGAGGAGTAACAGAGACACACACCAAATGAGGTGCCAAAAGGCAAAAGCAACAGCGTTGTTGNAAAAAAAAAAAAAAAAAAAAAAAAAAAAAAAAAAAAAAAAAAACTATATAAAAATAAAGAAAAACCAAGACCGAGTTTGAAGTTAGAAAGGGCCCAAGCTTAAGGCTAAAATCAGCTTAGGTTAACTGCATTTATCAGAAGGAAAAAAATATAGAAACCTATAAGAAAAACTAGGAAAGAAAACGTTTTCAAACATGCTAAAAGCATGAATGTTAAGGTTTTCTTTTCTTGCTTTTACTTTGAAAGCAATTACAAATAATTAAATGTTTAATATTAATATTCAAAATAATCCCATGCCAAGATTTTGCATTTCCTTGAAACAATCTAGAATCAAATTTTCTTATTAAATTCCATTTGTTGCTTTCCCTAGTATTAAGACTTAAATATTTTCTTCTTCATTTGCCTTTCTGAGTAACAAAAAGCAAGTATTTTTCCCAGTAAAAGCTGTCAGTCACGTCAGTTCCTGGTTAGTGCAAAAATGATTAATAAAATATAAATGTAGTTCTAGTTACCAAGTTCCGGTTTATTTTATTTAAAAAACATTAAGAATGCAAACAATAAAGCATTTTCATTTACAAAATATGATACAATCTGAGTTCCTTCTTAAGCCATTTTAGCAATTCCCAGAACTAACATAGTCATACGATAAGTCATCATTATTAACGTTTAGTTTAAAACATCGATGACATACCCTTATATCCTTTAGGAGTCTGCATATTAATCAGCTATTAATAAGCCGTATTAATCATGCAACTCAATAAATTCAGTGATTAATCTCAAAGCTCGGAGTGAAGTGATCTGCTTGTGACGTCATATGAGCTTCAAGGGTGACGCTTTATTCTTTCGAAACAATAATAAGAAATCATCGCTCCGCTTGCAACATTGAGCCATGTGTTTCAAGTGTATAAATAGCTATATGTGGATATATGCTCATGCATATAATACAGTGACCAACGTAGCTCGGGAATGCATGTGTTCAAAAAACTTTAGAAGTAACTGATTGCTTTGATATTTGGTATGCAGGTAGATTTTAGCTATTAAAACATATTGGAATCAAATATTTTGCTTTGATTTATGTAGATCCTGAGATCTGACTGTGTAGCTATAACGAACTTCCCTTTAAAATTAGCCGATTGCTTTGATATTTGGTATGCAGGTAGATTTTAGCTATTAAAACATATTCCAATAAAAAACTTTGCTTTGGCTTATGTAGATCCCGAGATTTAAATGTGGAGCTATAACTAATTTTCCTGAAAACTTAACCGATTGCTTTGATTTATGGTATGCAGGTAGATACTTGAAATTAAAACATATTCCAATCAAAAACTTTGCTTTGGTTTGTATAGATCCCGAGATCTATGTAGATTTCATAAAAAGAAACCTTAAAATTTAACCAATTTTGATCAACTTTGATATGCCAATCGAATTTTATTCTTAAGCCCAAGTAGTTCCAGAGACTTTATGGGGAATATTTATTATCTATTGAGTTGGGGAACCCCTTTAGTCTCATTCTGCCATACACACTTGCATTTTATGCGAGAGAGAGAAAGAGGAGGGGTCGTCGAGCGGGCTGTCACTTGTAGTAGTTTTTTTTTTTTTTCTTTCTTTCTTTGTCCTTCGTCTGGCTGTCTTATCTGCGTTTTCGTTTTGCGCACGTTTTCGATGGCTGGTTGGGTGTCTTTTTTTTTGTTGTATTTTGTATGTGCGTGTGGCGAAATATGCCGTTTTGTTAACCACCCCCTTGTCACATCAGAAAACCCCACGAGCACCGCACAGACCCTCGGCCCTCGGCCGTCGGCCGTTCCACATTAAATATGTGGCGACTTCCTCGCTGAATTCAAGCAGAAATTGGGGCACACTTATTACGCGTTAATCTTTCTTCTGGCCCCGCCGCCGTTCCCCGAAAAGTAAACTTGGTCAACCTTTGGTTTGTTGTTTATTTGCTCCCCACAAGCCCCCGCCTACATATTTTGTGTTGGTGTTTCTCTTTTTTTTTTTAGGGGTTTCCAGTTCAAGGCTCTTTAAGCAATGGGTTTATATATATATATACATCTATATGTATATAACTTTTTTTTTGTTTGCAGGAATTACAGTTGAAATCGGAAGGTAAAGCTATTGGGGTTTTACTTGAACGCTTCCTATAGGAATCTGACTTTTATTCTTTCTATCAGAATTATAAATTTTTTAAAAGTAAAGTTTAAAACTATTTCTCTTTAATAAATGCTATCTAAGGTTATAAATCGAGCTTTTTCCGAGTAAATTAATTATTTAGTAATTGAAATTAACATGCAAATTTAAATCCTACTAAAAAATTCAAACAAAAACCTAGATTTCATGCCATTTCCACTTATCTTTCGATTTAAAACAGTTGACCTGTATTTCATCTTTGATTAATCGAATTGAAATTTGGCTCAAACAGGAGGAAAAAAAAGAGAAGCAGCAGAGGCGAGGGAAAAGGATTTTCCTGCTGCACTTGACAGGGAAATTGTGGGGTGGGCCGGCAGAGGGGGGCGGTGTTACAAACCGGGGAAAAGCGATGAAAACGCGCAGCGAAAGCGGCAAAGAAAGACGAAAACGTTGTCAAACGACAAGTGCACACAAAGCAAAGCAAGGAAAAAAAATACAGGAGGGGAAAAAGCGGAAAAAAAGGGGGAGCCAAGGCAGAGGCAGGGGTGGCGAAAAAAAAAATGAGGGGGGAACACACACCAAAGGGTAGCAGGGATTGCTGATAAAGAGTGGGGCACTTTTGAGGGTATCGCGGGTGTGCAGCAGAGTCGCGAATGTAGGACGCTGTTGGGGGTCATTGAGCGCGCTTAAAAAAAAATGTGTATAGGAGAGGGAAGAAGAGCTCGCACGGGGGTGTAGGGGGAACACCTCCTTCGACAAGAGGGGGCGTGGCAATGCCACATGGGGCGACAGCAGTTTCGTGTCAAAGACAACTTCATTTTGCAGTTTCCGTGGGAAATATATGAAAAAAAAAAAGAGATAAAAAAAAAATTAAGGACCGAAAAATCCCATAAACCAAAACAGAAAAGACGCACACACACATTTAACTTTCCTTTCCGTTTTTTTTTTCTTATTTTTGTAACTTTAAAAAATAAAACTTTAAAATAAAGACATGTAAAAAGCAAACAGCTGAGTTAACTTGAGAGTTCGGTGCGTTTCGTTGGATTGTTAAGCGTTCCGCTTCGATTTTCAGTGTTGTAAATTCAATTACCACAACAACAACATCAACAATTACAACAACATCAAAATATCAACAAATAAATGGTAAACCTTGGCACCTAGCTACAACTTTATCATCCCATCCGCATACGTGTATCTCTATCTATCCGCCTTATCAGGCTCAACGGCGATAACTTTCTCGCAAATCGCGATTCACAGAACCCAAAGCGAAACATAATGCAAATAAAATAAGATTAAATCAAAAGGAAAAGCAACAGGGAAAAAAAGAGGGAAAATAGAGCTGAAAAGCTAAAGAAAATCGCAAGGTTGGTGGGCGGCAGCAACTGAGCAGCAAAATAATTAAAAATAATATGTAAAAGCTAGGGGTAAAAACAATAACAATAAACGCAAGAGAGGAAAATCAGTTGCTATAAGTAGCAGTCATCCATCTCTCACTCTCTATATATGTGTCAACAGTGAATAATCGAATTGTTCTAAATATTTCTCAGAATAACAATAACAACAGCAGCAGTGAGAAGAAGTATGAAATTCCAAGACTCAGCTTTGCTACACGGCGAGAAATATTACTCAGTTAATCGATTTATATCGCAATGATTACTGATATTTATGGAAGATATATTCAGCATATTTTAATTTTATATTCTTTAAGATATTAAGTAAATAAAGAAGAGTAATCTTATGAAAGGAACAAATATTCCTAAAATTTAATTTCGATATAAACAGATAATAAATATCGATAAATTGCAAAATAATCAAATGAAAATAACTTTTTATCGATAAATTAAAGAAGAATTCATAAAAAGTATAAAATTTTATCAATAAATTAGAGAAGAATTGGAACAACAAATAATTAATTTAATTTAACAAAATATTATCGATAAATTTGAGAATATTCGATTTATCTAACCTAAAGATATCTATCTAAAAACCTGTTTCTTTTGTTTCTGCAACAGCCGGCTCCTCAAAAATAATGAAATAGAGATTAAACAAATAATAATAATAAATAAATAATAAGAAAGATATTTAGTTTAATGTGTAGAATGAGAGAGAGAGAGAGAGAGAGAGAGAGAGAGAGAGGTTTGCTAGGGAAATGCTAAATAAATTGTTGGTGCTGTGCTGTCGGCGGTGATGGTGATGGTGCAATGCGCGCGTTACCGAATAGATGATGAGATGAAAACACACGAATCGGAATCGGAATCACAACAATAAAGAGCACACAAGAGAGCAGAGAGGGGGAAAGGGGGAGGAAGATAACAGCCCAAAACAGAAAGAAGCAGAAGCAGAAACAGAAAGCCAAAAGGGGGGAAAGGGAAGCGAGCGAACAAAAAACTATAAAAACGTCGTCGCAGTCGCGAAATTATTACGACGACGCCACAAAATGGGGCGGCCTGAGTATCAGTTGAGTTTAGTTTAGTCAAGTCGAGTCGAGTCGAGTGGGTTACACAAAATGTGCATAGTTTGTGTGTTGTGTGTGCTGTGTGTTGTGTGTGCGCGTGGAAGAGGAAGAGAAAGAGGAAGAAGAAGAGCTAGGGATGAACGGTGGAGGAGGAGGGCCATGGGGAGTGCTGGGTGCAAAGGGGCGGTCAAATGGAGAAAGAGACAACGAGATTTTCAAGAGGAGATTTGGTAAGCGATTGAATAAGAGAGCGCTTTGTTTTTGTTATTATATTTCCAAGTAATTATGCTTTTGGTATTTCAGTACTTTTTTTTTAGTTTAGTATCTTTTAAAATAGTATTTTTTGTTAAGTATTTTTACGACTTATTTTCATTGATAGGATTTCAATGGTGATATTTGTATACACAAATATTCCTAAATATTCTTGGTTTTAATGATTTTGGTATTTTTATTATTGGTATTTTTTTAACAGTATTTTTTGCAAGTTGTTATTTTTCATTGTTTAATTTTTCCTATACTTAATACTTCTATTACCTCTTTGTATTTCGTAGATATTCAAGCTTTTGTAATCTTGAATTTATGGTTGATGAACGTTTCTGTTAATGTTGTTGAATTTGTTGGTGTTATTTGGAATGTTATTTGAATATTAATATTTCTGGTTGTTTTTTTCTACTATTTCTTTATTTCTTGGTTTTACTGGAAATGCTTTTTAAATTGTGGTTCTTGTTGGTGTTGTTGTAATATGTGTTGGTGTAAAAATTACATTTCTGCTAATGTTTTCTTGTTTTATTAAAATACCTGTCATAGTCTTTAATGTTCTTGTCGTATTTGTTGCTTATGGCTAATGTTGTTATAGTTTCTCCTTGTATTGTTATAACTGTTGCCTTGCTGTAAGTTGTTGCTATTAGTCGCTGCTGGTTTTCTTTTCATTTTTTTTTTTTTTTCTTTTTTGTACTAGACAATTGTAGTTGTTGCTGGCAATGTTGCTGTTGTAGTTTCTCCTGTTATTGTTGCTGTTGCCTTTGCTGATGGCGGTGCTGGCGCTGGTGCTGGTTCAGAGTGAGTGGCAGCGAGTGTAGCATTTTCGTAATGTCGAGAGTGTTTAAAATGCATAAAAAAGCAGCAGCAGCAGCAGCAATTTGTATGGATTTCATTTCAGCGAGCGGATGCATAAGCAATGAGCAGCAGCACAGCGTGGATATTGTGCAGATAGATAAACTTCCAAACTACCGACGCCACCAACTTATTCAGATTCAGATACAGATTGCCATAAAACCAAATTGAAATTTAAACAAAATTGTTTTTGTTGTTGTTGTTGTTTTGGTGTCTTTGACATTATTGTTACGAAGGCATTCGCTTGAATCTCATAATATGAATTGAAATTATTGTTTTATTCTATAACACCTTTGCATTTTAAATTCTTGGGATTGATCGAGCAATTTAATTGCCACAACGATAGACTCGATAAGCGATAACTTATCGCTATCTGTGAGATATCGCTATATCCCCTCCCAATCATTTCAATTTCACCGTTTAACATATTTTCGTTGTAATTAAATTATCGATTGCAACTACAGGAAAAGCCTCCGAGTAATAATAAGCACATAAGCATAAAGTACACCACACAACATACAAATAGTACACATTGTCTGTATGTCGGTAAGTCTGTATGTATATTCCAGAGAAAACGTGTCAGGCCAAAGCAAACGCAATGGAAATGGCCAAAAGCAACAAAGCAAAAAGCAAAAAAGCAAAAGCAGCAAACACACAAAACGGAAACACAGAGGCACAACAACAGCACACAACAACTTGGCCAAAAGGAAAATCGGCGATGAATTAACTCTTTGCAATGAACCAACATACATACAACAACAACAAAGCCAAGCAAAGCGTATAACGGTATGTTGAATTGTTCGTTGTTTGTTTGTTTATTTGTTTGTTTTCTCCTTCGAAAGCCGATGAAAGAAAGCAAGCGAAGAGGTAAAGTAAAAGAAAGCAAAGTAAGCCCGATAGACAGATAAATAGATTATTCATATCGGGCAGGTGGGCAGCAAAAAATATATAAATGAAAACTGTTAGGAAGAAAATCACAAACATCATATCAGGGAAATAATAAAAAACAAATGGCAAAATACACACCATTGAATCCTCTTTATTTCAGCCAATTAAACACATTTGCATAATACGATTCGTAAATAGAAGCAACACACTTTAAGCCCCTCCTCCATCCCTTGGAATATATGTACAAATATTTTGCAATTGCAACTGTTGTTGTTAAAACATTAAATTGAATTGTTAAAGCACTCAATGCAGATACTATATAATATACCTTTCTACTTGAACCTATTTCTTTACTTTCCTAACTTTGAATTGAAAACAGTCACACTTTTCGTGCTTCCCGTGTATCCCTAAGATACTTCTCTTTCAAGCTGAAACGTTTAATAAAAATAGCTTGCTTTGCATTGATTTCGATGTTCTTGAATGTACGACAAATGTTTCCAGAAGTTAAAATATGACATATATATAGATATATATGCATTAAAAACAACTAGAAAATGGAGCAAGTAAGAAGTTACAACAAAAAAAAAAAGCAGCAGACGCAGCGCGAACGTGTGGAAAAGACAGAAAATAATGATACAACACACAGATGCACTCTTCATGTATGTATGTATGCATGTGTATCTGAAGGTTTAGTGCACTGATGATGATGTTGTGCTGTTGTTGTTGTTGTTGTTGTTGATGTTGTGTTTTTGTTGTTGTGCTGTTGTTGTTGTTGTTCTTGTTGTTGTCATGTGCCTAGCCGAGGTGCACACAAGCAGCAGCAAGAACAACAACAACAACAACAACAATGGGCGCGTTGGCTATCATCGCTTGCCGTTTGTTGTTGCTTTTTTGTTGCAAGTGGAACGTGATTATTTCAACGAGCGCTATTTTTTCTTCTTTTTTTTTTATTTAGCGCACACATACAAAAATGTACAAAAAAAAATCAGAGGCAGGCCAAAAAAAAGAGACGCGCATTTGTCTGTTTGTATAAATAAATTACAAAAACAACAAAAAAAAATAAGAGCTCACATATAAATATATATAAAATTCCTATTTGCTGGCTTTGATTTCTTATTGTTGATTTTTTGTTCCCCCATTTCCATTCCGTTTTTATTTTTTGTGCTTTTTGTTTTTCCTGTTCGAAGGTTGTTGCTCTTGTTGTTGTTGTTATTGGTGTTGTTGTTGATGCGTGTGTGCATTTCTGTTCCTGTTTTGTGTTGTTGTTGTTGTTCATGATCTTTTTTGATTGATTAAGTGGAATGTTTGCTGTTATCTTTTGGTTATCAATTAGTTATCGACATGCTGTGTGTGTATGATGAATATATATCGTATATATTAGGCATATCAATTGGATATTTATTGAAAAAGCTTGACAATTTCGATGCTTGATTATGTTGAATTTTATTTATTCTTTTTTTTTTGACTCAGTGTGAAGTAATTTAATGGTTATTTCTTAAAATCATACAGCTAATCTGCTGAATTGATATGTATCTACCCATTTTGTATCTCAATCTGTAGGCAATCTTTAAATATTTGTAATTACATTTGAATGGCAATTAAACAACGCTAATTACCCATTTGGATTTTTCTTGGATTTTCTGGCCCTTTTCCCAATGGCTCTTCGCTCTCTCGGAAAAATCCCAACAACTGTGTGGCGCGAGGCGCACAAGTTTTCCCAATGTTGTTGTTGGTGTACCTATCCATGCTCCCCCCACCTCCCCTTAGCTCCCTTTCCTACCGTCTTTTTTTTGTTGTAGTTTGGTTTCGTGTCGTTTTTATGTCTCTGCCTATCTGCGTTTAGCTATGCTTCGTTTTGCCTTGCTTCGCTTTGCTTTGCTTTGCTTGCTTTGCTTTGGTTCGTTTGCTTTGCTTTGGCTTGCTTTTTCTTTGGTTTTTGGCCTGAGCTTGGCCTGAATAATGTTTTTGTTATTGCTGCTGCTGCCGCCGTCGTCGTCTGCGTCGCCGCCGCCGCTGGCTATGAAATATGCCGCTTTCCTTGTATCCGTATCTGTGTCCGTTTGCTGCTTGTAACTGCATTTGTATCTGTAGCTGTAGCTGTAGCTGTATCTGTTGGATTGTTGCTGCAACATTGCAAAGAGGAAAAGGCAAAAGATACGACAACAACGATGACGACGACGGCTGGCAAGTCCTTATGGAAGCCATAGAAAATGCTGGTTAGCATTTGGGGGCCCCCAAACACACACACACACACACAACAATTGCATCATCGTTGGCACTTAAAACCGAAACACTTTGGACTAGTTCAAACAGAGAAAAACAGCCCAAACAGATAGCAGATACAAAGGTGCAAGTGATCTAAGTGTGATTTGTTAATAACATTCTCAAAATAAATATTCAAATACATCATTAAAATTCTAACAGCTTACAGCTTAAATCAAAGTTCATTTTAGTTAACTTTAAACTTTGCCTTGAAATATTACAATTATATCTACCATCTACCTTTGTTTTTTACTATTTTCTTTATCCTTTGAGTTGTTGCTTTGATATCCTTGACAACTCTGTTTGAAAATGCCTGTAAACTAATCTACATAAAGGGTTCTTTTTAAACCCCTTTGTATCTATCCTCTGTGTTATTATCTGTTAACAATCCCTTGTTGGTTGCATCTCACAACTCAAACGACACCTTTGCATTAATCCCAGCCAGGTTGAGCTTACTGTTCGGCTTTCCGACGATCCGCAACCGACTCCAACTCCGATTCGGATTCGGAATTCGGTTTTTAGCCGCCGCAAATGCCACGCAACTGGGAAAAGAGCAGTGCTGAGAGTCGGAGTCGAGTCGACAAAGTCGCCCACTTGGTGGCACTTGGCCTTTAAGGCCCCGGCAGTCAACCGCAACGATATACACACACACATATATATGTATTTGTATCTGATGTACACGCACCACGCACTTTAAAAGGGCAAAAACAAATCAAGCATCTGCCGCGTGGGCGTCGCCCCCAAGTTCACAGTTCACATGACACAAGGCACAGGCACACCGCCATTGTTACAATCATCATCATGAACCTGCTACTGTTACTGCAGTCGAGGAGCTTGGAATAACATTTTGGAGGAGAAGGAGGATACGCAATTTGACATAATTTATTTGGCAAAATATAAACATGTGAACCAAAGGGTTAATCAAGATACTTTGCTTTGTAAATAGTTATTTTAATTGTTATAAAAATTGTCTTTAAATAGTTAAATTGGAATTGATTGAAAGTGTTCATCTTTCAAGGCTACTAATTATCTAGAAATAAATAATAAATAATGTGAACAGCTTCCTAATTTTGCTTAATCTTGATATTTTAAGTATTTTCGTCAGTCTTTAATCAGTCTTTTTGAGTATTTGCTTACCTAAGGGGTTATTTTAATTATTAATAAAAATAGGCAGAAAGCTTAGCTTTTCACCTCTTTTTCTTAGTCCTAGTCCCAGTCTATTATTATTTTAAAATATAAAATATAATATATCACAAGGGATTAAAAATCCCTAAAAATAAACCCTATCTCTTCAATATATTTTAATATCTAAGCAATAATGTATATTTCTCTACCTCATATCACAAAGGGATTAAAAATCCTTGAAAATAAACCCCTCTATCTCTTCAACAAAATGTCCTAAACTTTCATTGCCGTTTTACCCTGCATTTTTTATTTAATTTTGAAATATTTTTGTAAACAAACACTCACCTGGGCAGATTCTGCAGGTAACGCATCTGTTTCTCGCGCCGCAGCTCGTCGGTGAGGCGGCAGTAGGTGTTGTTAATGCACACGCTGCGCCGCAGGTTCGCCTCCGAGTCCTTGATCCGCTCCAGCTTGTGGGCGCACAGCTGCAGGATGCGCTTGCGTTCTTCGCGCTGTCGCAGCTTCGGTGAGATCATCGGGACGCGGGAGCGGTGGTGATGGTAGCCAATCGGTGGTGAGCAGCGGGGCGGTCCAAAAATGTCGGAATCTTCGTCACTGCTGCTGCTGCTGTTGCTGCAGTTGCTGTTGCTGTTTTGGGAGTTGTTACTGTGATTATTGCTGCCGTTGCCGCCGCTGCTCGCATTTGTGTTTGTTGGCAAGGTCATTGTGCGCGTTTGGAGCGTATATATATATATATTTATATATATTCGTTTAGCTCCTTTGATTTTGTTCCTTTTTCTTTAGCTTTTTGTCTGGCGTAATATATGTATGTATGTGTCTGCTTAAGGCCCAGTTCCAGGTCTTCTATGATTTTGTTCTTTTTTTTTTACAAGTTTTCAAGAGTTTTTGTGACTTTTTTTTCTGAAAATAAGGAAGTCCCCACACACACGCTCTCCGTTGAGCCGCTCTCTTTTTACAGCTCTTGCTCTCTTGCACTTGCTGCTGCTGCTGCTTCTTCCTCTACTTCTGTCTGCCTTTGCTTTTTCTGTTTTCAGTGTGTGGTGTTGTTGCTTTTTTGTGTTTTTTGTTTTTTTCCTTTTTTTTGCGTGAGATTTCACTTTGCTGTTTACCGTTAGCTTGGAAGAGCTGCCGCTTTTGTCTTTGTTCAATTAAATGTAAGAAAAAAATTCAAAATAATCCAGGACTTTTGAATTTTTGGTTGCTTTTCCGTTTTCCGTTTTCTGTTTATTTTTGCACTTGCTTTTTGCTTTTCGTTTAACAATAAAAAAATTCAACAAAAATTGCTAGTTGTTTTCTTATGTTTATTAATTTCTTGTTTTTGTTTAGGCACACAAAAATTGCAGAGTTGATTAGTTCTTTGTTTTTTTGAGGGGGCGGGGGTAAATATTATTAACAAATGAGGTCTCACATTTAATTGTGTTTTGGTTTTTTTTTTTATTTGTTTCTATTTCACTTTGCGAGCCGCCTGTTGAGGGTGAGAGAGGGGGAGTGGGGCGGCGAGCTTAAGTGGAAGCGCGTGGTTGCAAGTTAACCGTTAGAAATGAGAATATAAAAAACACTCGGAATAATATGTCCAACACAATGAAGTTCTTCGCTGAAGCTTGTTTTAAAAACTTGGCCTTGTTTGTAGTTTTGAAACCGAACTTGGTTTTAGCCGGCGATTATTTTATTTATTTTTTTATCTCAGTTTGTTCACAACAAAACGCCGCTGTCTTCAAATTTTCTTGGGGGAAATCCCGGTACTCAGTTTCCAGTTACGACTTTTCCGTTTTCCACAGCGGAGCGGTACCGATGTGGCGTCGAAACGAAAAAAATATATTTTTCCCGAATGCGCGCTTGCACTCGTATTTATAGGCCTCTCGACAGCCGAGCCGAGCCGACGGCTGCCGAGTGCCGCTCTTAACAGACGAGAGAGCGAGAGTTCAACAAAGAGAGAGTTCTCTGTCTCTGCGCGAAAATTACGTGTATAGTTTTTGCGCAAACAAAAAGAAAATTAACTCTGCTCTTTCGTTAGCTGCAATTGAATATCCACGCTCTTACATTAGCATCTGTAACGGAAGCAAAACGCTGGTCAGTGGGTGGTGTTTTTTTTTTTTGTGCTTTTCTGTGCCTCTGCCTGTGTTGTTGCTGTTGTGGGCGTGCGAGCATAATTTGAATAGTTGTTGCTGCTGCCTCTTTATTATGTCAAACAAAATAAAAAAAACGCAAAATAAAGCGACAGAGTGACTTTGGGTGAGATTGAGAAATGCAAAAGAGAAAACACAAAATACTTCCTAGGGCAAATATGGCCGCGAATTTAAGTGCAATTTAAGTCGTTGCCTTGCGGAATAATCGTCTCAGGATTAAGGTGTCCTCAGGAAGAATTTTCCTAATTAGTTTTCTTTTAGATAAGATTACAAATATTTTCTTAATAGACATTTAAAACACAGCAAGCCCGCTGAAAATCAAAACAAAACCAAATCAAAAGCAAAGCCAAAATCAGTGTCAAAGCCGCCGCCGCCTCTCTTTAGCCCCAAGCTCAATGCTCCTTCCTCAGTTCCCCGCCTCCTGGCAACAAGTTCAACTCAATTTACAGTTTTAGAATGTTCCAACAACTGTGAGGTCAGTTTTGGCAGCTCAATATTCGTTGTGTTCGTATGTCATTAAGCGTGTGTCAGTTAGTCAGTCTGTCTGCCTTTGGCTGAGCGTGTGTGTGAGTGTGTGCGTGTAA
Organism: Drosophila watanabei; assembly: GCA_008042575.1. Taxonomy (NCBI): domain Eukaryota; kingdom Metazoa; phylum Arthropoda; class Insecta; order Diptera; family Drosophilidae; genus Drosophila; species Drosophila watanabei. Next base: position 4,411 of record VNJS01017481.1, on the reverse strand, counting down.
GTGAGCACAAAGAGACAATGCAAATTTGGCCGCAAACAAAGAGAGCCAGACAGGGAGAGCAAGAGCAAGTGGCAGATCTTTGTTTATCATTGTTTTTATCCAAGGTACACACGATGCAAACAATTTGCAGCAAGTTGATTGGTGCAATCAAATTTGCACGTATAAACAAAAGAGAAACAATTTTGCTGCAAACAAAGAACTTTGCAGCAATATTTGTTGCTTGTCTGTATACATTATTTTACCGTTATCAGTTGCTTGCCTGTTTGCATGTGCTGTTTGCATTCAGTCGCAATATTGCAGCAAGCAAAGCAACATGTGGGATCGCGAGAAAACGTTAAAATTAATTGAATTGTACGAGAAACATTCTGTTTTATGGAATGTCTCCTCAGCAGACTATAAAAATAAGCACAAAAAGCAACATGCTTATCGTGAAATTACTAAAAAATTACACAAAAGTGATGATGAAATTAAAACAAAAATTCATCATTTGCGCACTCAATTTTTGCAAGAGGTGCGCAGATTGAAGCAAAAAAAGTGTGGCCAGGGTACATCGGACAACTGTACCAGCAAATGGGAGTTTTTCGATGCGCTTAAATTTATTAAAAATTACGGAAATAATGATAAAATTACAAATTTGGTCAGTAGTACAATTTATTGAACATATCGAAGTAATTACTTGTTTTATTTATGTTTTCATTGCTATGATACTTTCAAATCGGATGAAAATTGAATTTATTATTAATGTTTTGCTTAGATTTTCATTACATACTACTTCACATATATTTAGGATCCAAGTGACAGCGCCGTTAACACAATATCCATAAAAGAGGCAATAACAGCAGATTCGCCATCTAAAGCAAATAGAAAAAAACGCGACGAGATAGAATTTAAAGACGATGATCTGCTTTTTAAAAAGGCAAGCGCTTTACTCGATAAGCCATCGGATGATCACCAGGTGTTTGGTGATTTCGTTGCATCTGAGCTCAGATTGTTGAAATCACACGAAAATAGACTTATGCTTCGCCGAAAAATTCAAAGAGCTATTTTGGAAGTATCGGAACTTGATAGCGAGGACACTTTAATTTGTTCCACATCTAATATCGTTTACTCGTCTACCAATTCCCCAGTTTGTGCCTCTTTAGATGGTAAAATAGTAAATGCACATATTAATTACATAATAATTTTAAGATATTCCCTTTTCAGGCACTTCGGCACAATGCTTGCAACCGTACTCAGAGGAATGCAAAATAGAAACATCAGAGAATGATATGAATCACCTGTAAAAAAATTTAATTACATCAATAAACATATTAACTAAAATTTCATAAAAATTTTTAATTTATTTAATACATACTTGAGGCTAATTATTTGTGAAAATTTTTGCAGCAAATTTTTTAGCTTTATACCATTATTTAGGCGCTGATGATGATAAGGCTGCTGTGGATTGTTGTTGTTGATATTTACGGCGACGCTTCGTTCGAAAAAATTGTTTGTTTGTAGAATGTTTAACCGAAAAAATTAAATCATTTTTATTAATGCGAACATGCTTTCCTCGAGCTCGAAAAATTCCCCAAAAGGGAAACACGGAATGATTCATAGCAAGAGGCGGAGAGATGCTGTTAATAGGGGAAATACCTTCTTGGAGAACGATATGAACCTGATATTTATAAATAAACTAGCGATTTAACAGTTTTATAATTTTATTTAACTACAAAAGCTTTAAATTAATATGTTAATAGACTTTAAAGAAATGTGTAATATTGATAAACAATTGATAAATCTCGATTACTTTCGTCTACTCCCGCTCTGCTTCTCTCATTTTCCTACGCACGCTTCACCTTTTTGGCGCGCTCTTTTTTTTTGTATTTCCTTACAAGTCGCCAGTAGATAAATTCGAATTACGTAATTAAGTGGCGGCAGCAAAAACAACAATGGGAAAAACAAGAGCGCGGGCAAGTAACAACAACAACAGCAACAGCAAAGAAGAAGCTAACAATTAAGTATTTATTGCTTTCAATTTGCTGTCCGATAACAGAAGAACCCAAAACAGCGAGAAGAAGAAAGGGAAATAAGCAGAACAAAGTAAATAAAAACCGAAGCGGGCACAGACACACATGCATTGATGTGACGCACACGCTACTACTACCTGCGGCAGGCAGCGACGCTGGCAGCGAAATCAGCGCCGCGTTCGAGATGTTTTTTTTTTACCCCGTTTCGGCATGGCTTTTAATTCTTTCGCCGCCCGCGATTAGCGAAGGCACGCGCTTTTGCTGCTTTTGGCTTCTATTTCGCAGGTAAACGTAAATCGCACACTCCACAAACACACATTCGCCCCTAAAATAAACTGACAAAAGCAAAAACAACAGCAACTAGGGAAAGAGGAACGGAATCAGCTTAAGAAGTGAAAATGAAACTTCTTTCAATGCGAAATTGCATTTGACGGAGCGAGATGGAGCAAGTAACATGCCGCTTTAATTATCAATAACATATTTAAGTTCCCATTTCAATCTCTACAAGACTCTTCTCCCTCATTCCCCCACTCCTATGAAATCCTCATCTAGTGGCGCTCTTTTTCGTTTTCTCTCTTCGTCGACGCCGCTCTTTGCATTGGGCCACTTGAAGCGGAGAGCACTGTGGGCTCAAATCTATTATTACAAGAGTGTATTTAATGCAACTGTTATTCAAATTAAAGTAAATGTAAATAAAATGGTTTTCGAAAAAACAACTTATTCAGGTATCAACCCTTTTTTTTAGAGTATTAGGAGATTACTTTTAATGGCGTGGATTTTTAAGGATTATCCATCTTAAAGGCTTGGCCTTATAAATTGGTCTATACGTGTGAATGCAGATACATACCTGGTGAGAGTGTTAAGCCACAGGTATCTATGTACTGTATGGCGACTTGAAAGCAACCCTGGGATAACGTCAATGACATTTTGTATACATACCATAAGCTAAGGTAACGGAATTTTGAAATTTGTTATTCTTTAGTAGGAACTTCTAAGAGTTTAGATCATTTTTATCCTTATCCAGAATGAGTTGAAATATGTTACATAGAAGAGAAAATAGTAATTGTGTTTATAACTTAGTAGTTGTATTTATTCAAAAACTTATTATTACGTATTTTGTTTATAATCAATATAAAATTCTATTAAATAATTACATTTAAAAGTACTCTCTTCTTTTCTCGCTTTGGCCCACTGTGCCGCGTGTGAATGAACGTATAAAAAGTGAGAGCGTCGCCTGCTCTGCGGGCTTCAGCTCATAAACGAAAATCAATGACTCCCAATACACCACCCCCTTGCGCCGCCCCTGCGTTGTTGCCCCCTGTGGGCTCCCCCTCGCACACTACCCTGCTTTTTTGGAGCGATAAATACCGCCTTAGCGTCGTCAGCACACTCAGCCTGCGCATGTTTGTCGGTATGTTTGAATGTATGTATGTACATACGTATGCAGCGTATCCCTTCATAATAAGTATGTATGTGTCGATTTGGCTGCATTTAACCCTAGATGGCTATCCTTATTTTTCCTACACTAAGGTTATGCTTCGTCGAATCGACGACGCCAATTTTAAAATAAGTATAACTTTTAAAGTATAAAGAAAATTGTAAATATTTTTTTGACATCGTTTTATTTATATTTTTAGCAACTCAAAATAAAAATATTATCTCAGTTTCTTAATTATAATGTACTTAAAAACTAAAAAATAAATAACAACCTTTTTTTATTTTTTTTTTAAATGGTCGCATTTTCTTTGGCTAAATTAGGAAACAAAAATCACAAATCGTTGCATTATTTCAGTCGCATGATAATATTAAGACTTAAAACTAAAAAATGAAGTATAGTTTGATACAAAAAATTATATTTTTATACAAGAGGCGCAAAGATCAATTTTGTGTTCTCCTCAAAGGCTTTTTTCGCATGTTGTTTTAGTCGTATGTGGCTTAAAGAAGCAAAAAGGGCACTTTAAATTTAATCTGGAATGGTTTTAATCATTATTTATATTTTATTTAACAAATAAAACGTTTGAGGCATTTTCCCGAGTTAAAGAGAGAGGAGTAACTAGACTTAGCCTAGAAGAACTTAGTTTCTTAATTAATTCGCCCAAAATTGGATATTTTCACCGAAATCTTCAGTATTTCCATCAGATTCGTCCTCTTCAAGAAGGTTTTTAATCGAAATCTTGTCTAAGCGATTGCCTTTATTTATTTACTAGGCCAATATTCTGCACAAGAATATATGAAACATTACCAAAAAGTACACTAAGGTTATGCTTCGTCGAATCGACGACGCCAATTTTAAAATAAGTATAACTTTTAAAGTATAAAGAAAATTGTAAATATTTTTTTGACATCGTTTTATTTATATTTTTAGCAACTCAAAATAAAAATATTATCTCAGTTTCTTAATT